>OX387430.1:1282440-1338981 GCA_947563755.1 Lochmaea crataegi
TTTCGTCCCTTCCAATCTTCTCTTTGGGTTGTGTTGATCGAGTAGCTGGAGCATCTCGAAGTTAACATGATTATGTAACCTGTCTTCGTGGTTTTGGGCATATCTCATACTTTCTTCCTTAACTGTTAGTTGGTACATTGAGGTCTCTGTGCAGATTTGCATATCGAATATAGTATGGAGCGTTTTGAAATTTTGTATGGGTGCTATGTTGGTTGAACTAGCACATCCCCAAGGCTGTAGTCCGTATGTCCAAATGGGTCTCAGAATCTGCTTATATATGAGCAATTTATTATGTGTTGACATTTGGGATTTTCTACCTATATTTTGTATCTAGTTCTTTCCTTTTCTTCTTTACATGCTTCTTCCATCTTATCCTAGCATCCAGAGTTATTCCGTGTGTTTCCATATGGTACTGCTATTACTATGTTTTGATTATTCGTTTTGTTTGTAAAATTTATGTTTACCGATTTTGATTCATTAAGTTTTATTCTCCACTTTTTGGTCCATTCGTTGAATAAATTAATGGCGCTTTGTAACTTTTGAGTAGCTTCTTCCACGTTTGTTCCTGTTGAAAAAAGAGCGGTGTCATCAGCAAATGAGGCAATTTTCATATCTAGTATGTCATATGTATATAGTAGATATAGAACTGGGCCAAGGACGCTCCCTTGTGGCACACCTGCTTTTATTTGTTTTAGTTCAGAGTATTCAGTTTCTTGTTTAACTCTTATGTAAGATTCCAATAACTTTGCATATTATTTTGGGAGAATTTTTTCCGTTTTCTCTATGAGCCCTTATCGAATCCTGGGCTATATCTAGGAACAGAACAGCGCATACTTATTTTTCTTCATAGACTTTTTCTATTATGTCTTGTGATCTATTGTCGAATGTTTTTCACGAAATCCAAACTGGTATTCTTTTATGAGTATATTTTCTTCTTCTCTTCAGAAATAGCTTTTCAAAGAGTTTTGATATCACTGTAAGATTTAGCTTCGCTTGCGTTTTTCCCTGCTTTTAGGATCACAATCACCTCAGAAATTTTCCAGACCCTTGGAATATGCTTAAGTCTGAAAACTGCATTGATCAAATTAGTGAGTTTCACAATGCCTTTTCTTGGTAATTGTTTTCATTATTGCTCCTGTGATTAGATCGTATCCAGGCGGTTTTTTTGGATTCAGGTTTGTTTTTATTTCATCGGGAGTGACCAATTTGATATCTTTTTCTCCAGCTGATTGTCTTCCTTCAAGAGAGTTCTCTGTTGCTAGTTCATTAGGTTGGAATATCCCATGCAGGTGTTCTGCCAATAGAATTGCTTTTTGCATATTATTTTTTGCCCAACCTCCCCCTTCTTTCCTAATTTTTAAAATATGGTCAAAAATTGTCAAAAATTGTCAAAAATTGTCAAAAATTGTCAAAAATTGTCAAAAATTGTCAAAAATTGTCAAAAATTGTCAAAAATTGTCAAAAATTGTCAAAAATTGTCAAAAATTGTCAAAAATTGTCAAAAATTGTCAAAAATTGTCAAAAATTGTCAAAAATTGTCAAAAATTGTCAAAAATTGTCAAAAATTGTCAAAAATTGTCAAAAATTGTCAAAAATTGTCAAAAATTGTCAAAAATTGTCAAAAATTGTCAATTATTGTCAAAAACTGTTGAAAATGGAAAATTTTTGTCAAAAATGGTCAAAAATTGTCAAAACCTGTCAAACATGGTCAATAATTTTCAAAAATTGTCAATAATTTATAAAATTTTGAAAAATGGTCGATAATTGTCAAAAATTTTGAAAAATGGTCAAAAATGGTCAATAATTGGAAAATGGTCGATAATTGTCAAAAACTTTAAAAAAAATTTGAAAAATGGTCAAAAATTTTAAAACATTGTAAAAAATTTTTAAAAAAATTTGAAAAATGGTCAAAAATGGTCGAAAACTATCAAAAATGGTCGATAATTGTCAAAAACTAACAAAAATGGTCGATAATTGTCAAAAATGATCAAAAATGGTCAATAATTTTGAAAAATGGTCAAAAATTTGGAAAAATTTTTGAAAAATTGTCAAAAATTTTGAAAAATTTCAAAAAAAATTGAAAAATGGGCAATAATTTTCAAAAATGTTCAAAAATTTGGAAAAATGATCAATATTTGTTAAAGACGGTCAATAATTGTCAAAACCAATCAAAATTCGTCAAAAATGGTCAAAAATGATCAATAATTGTAAAAATTTTGAAAAATGGTCAAAAATTGTCAAAATTTTGAAAAAGTGTCAATAATTCCCAAATATGCTGAATTTTTTTAAAAAATTGTCAAAAATGGTCAATAATTGTTAAAATTTTTGAAAAATTGTCAAAAATTTGGAAAAATGGTCAAAAATTGTCAAAATTTTGAAAAAGTGGTCAATATAAAAAAAATTGTCAAAACCTGTCAAAAATGCTTAAAAATTTGTCAAAAATGGTCAATAATTGTTAAAATTTGGAAAAATGGTCTAAAATGGTCAAAATTGTTGAAAAATTGTCAAAAATGATCAATAATTATCAAAACTGTCAAAATTGGTCAATAATTGTCAAAAATGGTCAATAATTGTTAAAATTTGAAAAAATTGTCAAAAATTGTCAAGATTTTAGCAAAATGGTCAATAATTGCCAAATATGTTAAATTTTTGAAAAATTTTAGGTACCTCATACATATATACATAATAATTGTCTCTATGTTTTTATAGTATCTCCCTGTAATAGAAAGAAGGTACGATAAATTTTAAAAGTAGTTTAAAAAGTAAATTTTATGTGTTGAACTGGGAATAAATTGTAGAACTTTAGTATCGTTCTACGTTGTAGATATATCCAGTTATATTTTTTATGATATACGTTAAAGACATTTTCATTTTAATGTTTCTATAATATTATAAAGTTGCTTAAAAGGGTACTTATAATAACAACTATTTTTGTTTATTATCAATTGCGTTTGTCCGATATCGATTCGTGAAGAATTTATGGTGAAATAGAGACGTTTATATGGAAATGCGATAGATTTTCTTTGGATTATCGAAACTGGACATGGGAAATAATGTTAAATAGCATATTGGGCCAGTTCGTGAGGAAAATAGGGTATTTCATACGAGTCTGACGAAATCGATGAATTTCGGTAATTTAATATAAAATTGTTTTAATTGTCTCCTAATTAATTCGATAGGATTCTAATCCTTGCATAACTTCTTTTCCATAAAACTTCAAGGAGTAAAATATTTTTTTTACAGTCGTAAAGTCGACAAATGCCGAGTATTGTTACTTTACGCTCTAGCGCAAAAAAGGAATCTTTTTCGCTCGCTTATTTATTCAAACCACGCCCTCCGAATTAACTCAATTGGTGAATATTTATGGAACTTCGACTATTGACTGATATTCTGATTCGAATTCTGACAAGTCTGAACAAGTCAGTAGTAGGGATGTGAGATTAATGAAAAAGAATCGATTAAATAAAAATCGATATTTCTTCAATCAAAATTATTTAAATTTGTCAAAAATCGATTTTAATAAAAAATAAATCGATTACTGCGAAAAAAAAAATTTGTATTATTAAGTACATGCTTTTCATATTCCGATAATAAACCTATGACAAAAATTTTGAAATATGGTCAAAAATGGTCAATAATTGTCAATAATTGTCAAAAATTGTCAAAAATTGTCAAAAATTGTCAAAAATTGTCAAAAATTGTCAAAAACTATCAAAAATGGTCAAAAATGGTCAAAAATGGTCAAAAATGGTCAAAAATGGTCAAAAATGGTCAAAAATGGTCAAAAATGGTCAAAAATGGTCAAAAATGGTCAAAAATGGTCAAAAATGGTCAAAAATGGTCAAAAATTGTCAAAAATTGTCAAAAATTGTTAGAAATTGTCAATAATTGTTAAAATTTTGAAAGATGGTCGGTAATTGTCAAAAATTTTAAAAAAATTTGAAAAATTGTCAATAATGGTCAATAATTGTCAAAAACTATCAAAAATGGTCAAAAATTATCAAAAACTGTCAAAAATGGACAATTATTGTCAAAATTGGTCAATAATTGTCGAAAATTGTTAAAATTTTGAAAAATGGTCGATAATTGTTGAAAACTATCAAAATGGTCAATAATTTTGAAAAATGGCCAAAAATTTTGAAAAATTCTCAAAAATGGCCAATAATTGTCAAAAACTATCAAAAACATTCAAAAATTGTCGAAAACAAAAAAATGGAATATGCATTTTTACCAGAGATATTGAATAATTTGTTCGCTCTGTCATGAGTAAGTGCAAAGAACCCGCTCCACATAAGGATCTCGCTTGAGGGCCATTATCTCGAAAACTATCGAGTTTTCGGCAAAAATCATGAGGACCAATTTTATGGATAATGACCTGATCTTCATTTTTCCCCAATATAAAAATTCTCTCAATGCCATATTTTAGGAGATATTGGCGGGAAACTGTAACTTCAACTACTTTTGTGCAGAAATTGTTTGTTTTTTGAATAGCGGTTGTAAGAAAAACACCCTGTCAAGAATCGACTTCCTTGTAATTGTAATATGTTATAAACTGTCGAATCTGGTTTATTGATGTCTAATAGCGTAATTTTCATATTTTCTAATCATATCCAACAAGTCGATTTCGTAAATATATGGCAGAAAGGTGTAAATGCCCGAAGCTGATAAAATTGAAATATGTACATGTTTATACGTATGTATATGAGAAAATATTAATTGTAGTTTCACTCAAAAACAATAAGGAAGGAAAGTTATATTTTACATGTGATAGAGTGAAATTTGGGAAGAAAATTTTACAGATTACAGATTCCAATTTACGTTTTTTTTTATCGTAAAATTTCGATTTGATTTCACACAAGATAATTTTATTATATTTTAATTAAGATTAAAATTAACTGTCTCAATAAATAGCCGTTCGTCAAACGAAACGAATTTACCGTTCATTGATTTATTGCAATTAAATGATTTACGACTATTAAAATAATTATCTACCTGCAGAGACATGTGTTGCATTCAATGGAACTAAATTCTTGCGACCTCATAAATTTTCTCGACTTGAAGTTTATATTCGACACATCAGCAGCAATTTCACACTAATTCTACTGGAATTTGAAAAGAAAGGACTTTTTTTTATTTGATATTAATTTTTTTCTTCCAAACCTTCTACTATTCCCTTCTTAATTAACACCAATTCTACTTGTTATTAATGTTAATAATTTAATTAATTTTCCCGTTTTCCTTTCAGGATTTCAGTTCCTCAGACTCCAGGAAGTATAGAGACACCGAGAACAAATTTTATATCTAAGTCAGACTTGAGCTGTATATAAAAATATTTTACTTTTTGCAGATTTTTTCCAATTTCTTAAAAATCAAACTCCAAAAACGAACCTTTATCAAAATTTTTCACACGAAAAGTAATTTTTTGTGTGCGATATTTTTGTTAATTTCAAACGAATTCCAGTCTATTATTAATAATAACTTTCTACAATTTAAACAAGTAGAACATCGAAAGGTAAATCAAGTTGTATTCTAGCAAAACGGCAATTTTATTTACATATCAGGGACAGTAATGTAGGTGCAGGACAATTGTTGTTATCATACGTCGAGCACGTTTTCAAGTAATTTTCTCACGGTTTGCGAACCCGCTTCGACCTTTGCTGATTAACATAGACTTCTGGTATATATGCAAACAATTGTTTTATATGCCCTGTCGGAAGAATCTATTGACGTACACAAAGTTTACACGTTTTTATTAATTTCATGTCATTCGGTAACACCAAAGAGTCGAAAATTTCTTTTCAATAAAAAAAATCTACAATATGCAAAAAGGTCAAATTGGTCTCAATATGTTCCTCCTGGTTCTATATTCTATCTGCCTACAAAGTTTCATTCTAATCGGTAAACCCGTTTCGGAGATTAATCCGATTAGACAGTTTATAGGTAGATAGTCAGACAAATAGACAGATAGAGATACAGACATATATAGAGGCACAGACAAACAGAAAGAGATACAGACAATAAACAGACAGACTATAAATGAACAAACAGTCAGACGTTACACATATAGGCGATACATATACAGAAAGACAGACGGTAGGCAGACAGATAGAGATACGGACAATAAACAGACAGATAGAAATACAGACAAACAACAGCTAAAGATACAGACAGACTATAAAGAGATAGAGATACAGACAGAAGACGATAGACATCCAAACAGAGAGATAGATACAAACAGACAGTCAGACGATAGACAGACAGATAGAGATACAAACAGGCGGACATATGGAGATATACAAGATCAGACGTTACACATATAGGCGATACTTATAGAGACAGACAGACGATATGGCAGACAGATAGAGATACAGATATATAGAGGAACAAACAAACTGAAAGACATACAGACAATAAACAGACAGATAGAAATACAGACGAACAACCGATAGAGATACAAACAGACGACAAACAGATATAGTTACAGAAAGAAGACGATACAGACACAGGATAGAGAGACAAACAGAGAGATAGATACAAACAGACAGTCAGACGATAGACAGACAGATAGAGATACAAACGAACAACAGATAGAGATACAGACGGACTATAAACAGATAAAGATACTGACGGAAGACGATACACATACACGATAGACAAAGAAACAGAGAGATAGATACAAACAGACAGTCAGACAATAGACAGACAGATAAAGATACAAACAGTCAGACAGATGAAGACATAGTCAGACGTTACATATATAGGCGATACAAATACAGAAAGACAGATGGTAGGCAAACAAATAGAGATCCAGACATATATAGAAGCACAGACAAACAGGAAGAGGTACAGACAATAAACAGACAGATAGAAATACAGACAAACAACAGCTAAAGATATAGACAGACCATAAAGAGATAGAGATAAAGACAGAAGACGATAGACATCCAAACAGAGATATAGATACAAACAGACAGTCAGACGATGGACAGACAGATAGAGATACAAACAGACAGACTGATGAAGATATAGACAGTCAGACGTTAAACATATAGGCAATACATATACAGAAAGACAAACGGTAGGGCCGTAGGCAGACATATAGAGATACAGACATATATTGAGGCAGAGACAAACAGAAAGAGATACAGACAATAAACAGACTGATGGAAATACAGACAAGCAACAGCTAAAGATACAGACAGACTATAAAGAGATAGAGATACAGACAGAAGGCGATACACATACACGATAGACAGACAAACAGACAGTCAGACGATAGACGGACAAATAGAGATACAAACAGACGGACATATGGAGATATACAAGATCAGACGTTACACTTACAGGCTATACATATACAGACAGACAGACGATAGGCAGACAGATAGAAATACAGACGAACAATAGGTAGAGATACAGACAGATGATAAACAGATAATGATACAGACAGAAGACACACAATAGACAGACAAATAGAGAGATAGATACAAATAGACAGATAGAGATACAAACAGACAGACAGATGAAGATATAGACAGTCAGACGTTGCACATATAGGCAATACATATACAGAAAGACAAACGGTAGGGCGGTAGGCAGACATATAGAGATACAGACATATATAGAGGCACAGACACACAGAAAGAGATACAGACAATAAACAGTCTGATAGAAATACAGACAAGCAACAGCTAAAGATACAGACAGACTATAAAGAGATAGGGATACAGACAGAAGACGATACACATATACCATAGACAGACAAACAGACAGTCAGACGATAGACAGACAAATAGAGATACAAACAGACACACATTCAGGCGATACACATACAGACAGACAGACGATAGGCAGACAGATAGAAATACAGACAAACAATAGATAGAGATACAGACAGACGATAAACAGATAATGATACAGACAGAAGTCACACAATAGACAGACAAATAGAGAGATAGGTAGAGATACAAACAGATAGACAGATGAAGATATAGACAGTCAGACGTTACACATAAAGGCGATACATATTCAGACAGACAGACGTTGGGCAGACAGATAGAAATACAGACATATAGAGGCACAGACAAACAGAAAGAGATACAGACAATAAATAGACAGAAATACAGACGAACAACAGATAGAGATACAGACAGACGATAAACAGATAAAGATACAGACAGGAGACGATACACATACACGATAGACCGACAAACAGAGAGATAGATACAAACAGACAGTCAGACGATAGAACAAACAGATACAGATACAAACAGACAGACAAATGAATATATGGACAGTCAGACGTTACACATAAAGGCGATACATGTACAGAAATACAGACGGTAGGGAGACAGATAAAGATACAGACATATATAGAGGCACAGACAAACAGGAAGAGATACAGACGATAAACAGTCAGATAGAAATACAGAAGAACAACAGACAGAGATACAGACAATAAACAGATAGAGATACAGATAGAAGACGATACACATACACGATAGACAGACAAACAGAGAGATAGATACAAACAGAGAGTCAGACGATAGAACAGACAGCTAGAGATACAAACAGACAGAGAGATGAAGATATAGACAGTCAGACGTTACAGGCGATACATATACAGACAGACAGACGATAGGCAGACAAATAGAAATACAGACGAACAACATAGAGAGATACAGACAGATTATAAACAGATAAAGATACAGACAGAAGACGATACACATACACGTTAGACAGACAAACAGAGAGATAGATACAGACAGACAGTCAGACGATAGACAAACAGATAGAGATACAAACAGACAGGCGTTACACATAAAGGCGATACATATTCAGGCAGACAGAGAGAGATACAGACCGAAAATTTGTGCGTTTGCTTAGACCAGACCAGAGTTCTTATCTAAAGTTACTTTTGCGGCTTTAACCAATTTTTCAATGTAGTATAATTGACAGGTTGTTTAACAAATTCCTCTTGCATTTTGCATATCTTTATAATAAATTGTGAGACGTGTTGTACGTTGTTTTCTATGTTTCTTTGATTGCTTAATTGTGACAGGAAAATTAAATAGTGTTATTCGATTATTTAAATAAATGACGTACAATGATCGAGCAAATTTATGAATTTTATAACAAACTGTCAGTTGAACTTTACTTTCTTTTAGACGAAATTGGTGAGCAAAATATGCGAATTTTGAGTTTTTTTTTAATGTGAACACGAAGTTTACTGACACAGATAATCAATGAATCATATAGAATTTTATTTATAGGGGAGAGTAGGGTATATTATATCGAATTTTCTATAATTGACGATAGTAATAAAAAAAATAAGGATCAGGACCAAAAAAAAATTATTAAAAAAACCTTGCTATTTTTTTTCTTCGGAAATTTAGTTTTATTCTAGAAAATTTAATTTATTTGGAATTTTTGAATTTATTTTAGCTGACATCATTTGCGAAAAAAATTTTTTGACAGAACGATTCTACGTACAAATGTTGCTAAAATTTCCAACCAGATGGTATAAATTATATTCGCTCCGATTTATCCTACGTGTAAGGTACAATCACAGGCCTTCGCGGATACATCCGGTCAATCGGTTACAGGTGTGGATGACCTACGACCCCAACAGGCTTCCGCATAGCTATCATTAGATGTATACGTACCATCCCCACACAAGAATTCTAGGTTAACCGAATCATGAGATGCAATTATTAATAATTAATCGAAGATGGAAATTTTTTAAAAAAATTTTTCTCAGTGTATTTTTCTCCTGGAAGCACCTCGTTTCTCTTCACCATTCAAGTAGAAGCAGAGTCTTTTGAATGGCTACTTAATCACGACAAGTGACTTTATGTCATTTTTATACTTCCTGTTGCGCTTACTTATTACAAAGACCTTTTGCCGTCAAAGTTTTGATAGAGATTTCAAGTAAACGACCGACGATATGCACAGAATTTTAATGGTTATGGTAATAAGGAAAGGTAATGTACAAAAAAAGACGGTACGAGTTTCTGAAGAGTTTTACTGTTTTTAATATGATTTTCTATGAAAAAGTTCATTATTTTCCAATACATTAAATTTATGTTTCAGATGTTCACTATCGACTTGGCAACGTTGTATCCTCCCTAAGATCTTCAATTCGATCTTTTTAAGCCAGTTGGCGGGTACGAACGCCTGGGACAACCTGTATACAAAGATGAGGAGTTCAATAGTTGTCGAGAACGCGAGGGTTAGGCCTCTCCTGCGGGTGCAGAAAGGGATACTCCTGAGGGTGGTGCAGGGGTACAGGACTGGCAGCAATGGTGCTTCCAGAGAGGAAGTACAGGAATGGATGGAGGGGAAAATGGAGAGAACATGGGAGGAGTATGAGGGATTGGATGGATCAGAAATTCGGGGAGGTGAACTACTTCTTGACACAGGTGTTCACTGGACATGATAGAAAAAAGAGAGACTGGAGTGTGAGAGAAGTGTGAAGCTGAGGATGATGTGGGGAATGTGTTTAGATGCTGAAAGAACGAGAAAGTACTAAAGAAGTTGGAGAGGAAACTAGGGGAGGCGGTGTGTATTGGGAGAACATGGTCGAGATAATGTTGAGGGGGAGGAGAAATGGATGGAAGTAAGTGACGTAGTGGAGAGCATGATTAGGGGGAGATATAGTATGCTACGGTGGTGATTCCGAAGCGGGGGTAACGGCGAGTTTAAGGTGGGTTTGGTTGGTAGGTATCCCCTTGGGAATGAGTCCAACACTGTTTGGGTCCTGAATAGGACCCATCTTGAACCGAAAAAAAAAGTTGTCGAGAACACTCTATTATAAATTAAATACTTCAGACGAAAAAATCCACAATTTATTTATTTACTGGATTGAAAAGAAAAGAAAATAGCCAGTATAGGGGATGAAACATCCTTTTGGGGACCGGGAGTACTTTTGCGTCTGCACAAAAATTGAGAAAATCGGACGTTGGGAACTAGTAGGGGTAAGACAATAAAAAATATTCCTGGGAAACTGATAATTTTGACAAGGGATCTAAAATGTAATTATTACTCTTGTAACTCTTCCCTCATAAATATTCACTGTATCATCTTTGTACGCTTTGCCCTGCAGGTAAAAATTTAAAATAACGGAGCACATCAGTTATGCTGCTGTTATATATACAGAGTGGCGGTGAAAATTGCATTAAAATTTCGTGTAACACCCGCTGAAAACTTTTTTACCATCACACGTACATCAAAGTTTTTTATTTATTTGGATTGAAGTATACTTTTTTTTTAACGGTATTTGTGTTAAGTTGTATCGTAAAATTACCATTTATATTACTTTCCCTTGGAATTACCATATAAATTGAATAAATTATATCATTTTATGCAACATCGGTAATATGTAATCGTGCATGAATAACCTAAATTTTGTCAAAAGTTAAAAAAAAATACTCACCAGGAAGGTTTATTCCAGACATAAGAAGTTTATCCGGGAGTTCACTTATACGTTTAGGCCTGGCTATTTCCACTTTTTTATTCATAGTGCCTGGAACAGAAAAATATTTATCAAAATCATCATTCAACTCAAAAAAATTGGCTAAGATCAATAATAGGATTATAGGAAGTCGTAATTATCCTTAAATATCCTGGGAGAGCTGATAGAGATCCTTGGAAAAAAGCGCCATTGATCTGTACGTTGGCTGGAGAACGAATACTCAAACAGATCAATAAACAGATCAATAAACTGTTCTCCAACAGTTGCAATTATTCAAAACTGGCTTGGAATACTACGCTACTCCTGAACCAACTAGGTGCATTCAATACTGTCACTTCGAAATCCTGGAGAACGAAGTAGTGGACCAGCTTGCCAGAAAAGGTGGTCTCTCCCAGTTCATAGGCTTCGAGCTAAAATTCCCTTTGAATCTGGCAAAGATAACTGTCTTGGACCAGATAGACCACAAAGCAAGGGTCTACTGAAATTTTGATACCAGGCTTGAGGCTAGCCAAGTCTTTTATCAAAGGACCTTCAAACTTCAAAGCAGAAGCTTTGCTAAATATGAACATGGAGGAGATCACAGGATACTGCTAAATTATCGTCTGTGCAGAATAGAGTTAGTGGAAAATACAGAGTGTCGTTTGTTGCTGTAGTTACTGAACGAGTCAGTCTACAGACCCTAGGAGCTGTTAGTGATGAAATATTAATGGTTTGTTTGTTAATGGTCTTTTGGGAAAATTTACCTACTTATTTGCGGATTAAGAAGAGGCTTAACAAATGGGAAATCCCTAATGTTTTGACCTTTATATCAGTTGTACAGACGGTTACTGAATCAGAGTTTAGTTTTGTTGCGTATACCGAAAAGTAAAGAACACACATTTTAAAAAGTTTTAGACGTTTTGTGAGTGTATTTGACTATCGACTATCGTTCCATAACTTGTGGAAAGTTCTGTTAACGTGCATCTCCTTGTATATAAATTATTTAGTAGTCAATGATTATTCGAAATGAGAGCCAGTGTCGAAATCCTTGTATTTATACACATAATGGCGTAGGTAGTAGGTAGTTGAGTTTTTTTTTCATAACCTTCATTGTAGATGATGATGTCTATTCATTGTTTGAGAGAGCATTACATCACATGTTTATGATGTTACAGTTATTTAAGACATATAAGGAGACCGACCATGTGAATTTCGGCATAACGGAATATGCTTAAGGTTACTGTACTTACTGGAAATAAGCTCGATAAATAATGTAATGGTATCCACTAGAGGCCGCACTATTGGGAGGTTTTTCCATTTGACAGCAACGTTAAACGTACCAAATAAGGGCGGCCTCTAGTGGATTATTTTTAAATTTTAAGACAGGCTAATTGCGTACAATATAATGTTTATTGAAATTCAGTAGATAAATTTAAGCAGGCGACCTGGTCGCGACGATATAAACGCAGCGATCCAACCACAGCGAAGTGTTGCAGACGCTTTGTCGTGACGCTGAAGCCGCGCAGTTAACATCGCGATCATTTACTTTAACGTAAACCAGCGAACGACGGAAGGACGTCAGAGTCGCGCGGCTATAGTCGTTGCAGTCGCTCGATTGGCACAGTACCTTTACTGATGTAGAAAATCGCTGTCGCAGTAATATCGTGACCGTGGACAAACTTTACAATACAGCGATCTTATCGGAGCGTTTTTGCCGCCGCGCGACCTATTTATGGTAAAACACGTTACTTTTTGACGCTGTTACATTTTTCCTCAAAATAAAACTTAACTGTTTAACTACATCATCAAATACACATTTAAACTCCTTAGATGTGTTTTTTTTCGGTACAAGAAGGTTCTTCCCTTATTTGGTTGAAAGTTATTAGCAATAAAGAGCTTTTATTATTCTCGAAACACAATTTGCCATTTCCTATGTATCTACATAAAACCTTACAGGCATCCTAACATACGAACAACGTCCTATTGAATTAGATATTACATACGAGGGTATCAATAAATTTACTTGAAAATTTTGACCACAAAACGTCAAAAAACATGTCCTGAAGGATCAAACACTATCCCCAGAGATAAAATTCTAAGACAGTAAAATCTGGTGACCTGGAAGGCCAAAAATATTAGCTTACACGTCCTATCCAACATCTCTGGAGTAATGCGCCGGACACCAATTTTGCTGGAACAATTTCTAGGGGTATATCTTTTGGAAAAAGAGGCAATTCATCCCTTAAAAAAATTAGGTACCGTATCGAAAATAAGGGGTCCAATTATCTGATCATCTAAGATGCCACACCTCTTCCAGGCGAGTACCATTATTATTGGGACATCCGGGATACAACATATTCCCTTTTTTATTCACAGTATACGAAATAATTTGACGTTACCCCTGTAATAAATCGGATTTGTCAGACCGAGTCGGTTGTACTTTTGAATTAGAAATATGCAAAGTCTATTGCAATAGATATAAAACTAAACAGACCGTCGGCAGTGCGTTTGTGTATAGTATTTATATATTTTTTTCTCGAGATAACGACGTTCATATGCCGGATACCCTATTTGGAATAACAATCAGTTTTATACGCGATTACATATTTGAGCGCCCAGTCTTTTATAAATCTAGACTCGATGAACAAAAGGCAGATACGGTACTAGATTATGAGCACCTGTATCTAGAAACCACGGCAATTACATCAGGATCTCTCTTTTTTATTCTACTGAATATTAGAGAAATTGAACCCTTAGGCTGGTTTTACGACTTCCGTATTTTAATGTTGATTTTTACACATTTCTATTTATCGAGTCCTGTCCTGGTGTTGTAGTAAATTAGCTTCTTAAATTATTATTATTATTATTACATATAGACAAGGGCAGAGGGACAAGTCCTTAGTTTACCAAAAGCAGAAAATAATATGCAAATCAATTACTTACTAGCAAATTATACATAAATTGAAATGAACAATATAATAAGAAATAAATAAAAAAAGGTGAGCGGTCGTCGGACCGCCGACAGAAGCTTGCTTCTTATGCACATTAGAATGACCATTTTTCGTGAATTTTTCAAAAAAAATTGACAATTTTTAATAATTATTGACCATTTTTGACAGTTTTTTATAATTATTGACCATTTTTTCAAAATTTGGACAATTTTTGACCATTTTTGAAATTTTTTCGAAAAATTTGACCATTTTTCAAAAATTTTGACAATTATTGACCATTTTTCCAAATTTTTGACAATTCTTGGAAATATTTGGCCATTATTAACCATTTTTTCAAAATTTTGACGGTTTTTGAGAATTTTTGACGATTTTTCCAAATTCTTGACAATTTTTGACCATATTTAAAAACTTTTGACAAATTTTTCACAAATTTTAACAATTATTGACCATTTTTGAGAGTTTTTGACGAATTTTAACAATTATTGACCGTCTTTGACAATTTTTGACAGGTTTTCAAAAATTTTAACATATTTGGCAATTATTGACCATTTTTTTGAAATTTTGAGAATTTTTTCAAATTTTAATAATTATTGACCATTTTTGACAATTTTTCAAAAATTTTGACCATTTTAGACCATTATTCCAAATTTTAACAATTATTGACCATTTTTGACAATTTTTGACAGGTTTTGACAATTATTGACCATTTTTGACAGTTTTTTATAATTATTGACCATTTTTTCAAAATTTTGACAATTTTTGACAATTTTTCGAAAAATCAACCATTTTTCAAAAATTTTGACAATTTTTGACAATTTTTGACGATTTTTCCAAATTCTTGACAATTTTTGACCATATTTGAAAATTTTTGACAATTTTTCAAAAATTTTAACAATTATTGACCATTTTTGAGAGTTTTTGACGAATTTTGACAATTATTGACGGTCTTTGACAATTATTGACCATTTTTGACAATTTTTCAAAAATTTTGACCATTTTTCCAAATTTTAACAATTATTGACCTTTTTTGACAATTCTTGGGCATTTTTGACAGGTTCTGACAATTTTTGACAATTTTTCACAAATGTTAACAACCATTGACCATTTTTGAGACTTTTGACGAATTTTAACAATTATTGACCGTCTTTGACAAATAATTGACCATTTTTGACAATTTTTCAAAAATTTCAACATATTTGGCAATTATTGACCATTTTTTTGAAATTTTGACAATTTTTTCAAATTTTAATAATTATTGACCATTTTTGACAATTATTGATCATTTTTGACAATTTTTCAAAAATTTTGACCATTTTAGATCATTTTCCAAATTTTAACAATTATTGACCATTTTTGACAATTTTTAAGCATTTTTGACAGGTTCTGACAATTATTGACCATTTTTGACAATTTTTCAAAAATTTTAACAATTTTTAATAATAATTATTGACCATTTTTGACAGTTTTTTATAATTATTGACCATTTTTTCAAAATTTTGACAATTTTTGACAATGTTTCGAAAAATTTACCAATTTTTAAAAATTTTGACAATTTTTGACAATTATTGATCATTTTTGACAATTTTTGGAAATATTTGGCAATTATTAACCATTTTTTTGAAATTTCGTCATTTTTCGACAATTTTTGACGATTTTTCCAAATTCTTGACAATTTTTGAAGATTTTTCCAAATTCTTGACAATTTCTGACCATATTTAAAAATTTTTGACAATTTTTCAAAAATTTTAACAATTATTGACCATTTTTGACAATTATTGACCATTTTTTTGAAATTTTTGACCATTTTTCAAAAGTTTTAACATATTTGGCAATTATTGACCATTTTTTTGAAATTTTTGACCATTTTTCAAAAGTTTAACAATTATTGATCCTTTTGGACCATTTTTGACAATTTTTGACGCATTTTGATTGGTTTAGACAATTATTGACCGTCTTTGACAATCATTGACCGTTTTTGACAATTTTTCAAAAATTTTAAACATTTTTCAAAATTTTTGAAAATTATTGACCACTTTTGACAGTTTTTGACAATTTTTGACAATTTCCGACAATTTTTGAAGATATTTGGCAATTATTAACCATTTTTTCAAAATTTTGACAGTTTTTGACAATTTTTGATTATTTTTCCGAATTTTTGACAATTTTTGACCATATTCAGAAGTTTTTGACAATTTTTCGAAAATTTTAACATATTTGGCAATTATTAACCATTTTTTCAAGATTTTGACAATTTTTGACAATTCTTCACACCTATAGGTGTGCGAGCTCAGTGCGGCAAGAGAGATTGCGCACAGTCGCTTGAATGAGTTATCGCGTGACGAACGCTTTTTCGTAACATCACACGTTTTACGAGTTCACTAGCCTTCCCAAAAGTCCTATGTCGTGCAATAAGAAGGCTTCAATTTAAATTTCATTGGATTAGTGCATTATTCAGAAATCTGGCAACACTGTTGCGTGACGAACCCTTATTCGCTTTTTCGTAATATTACATGTTTCACGAGTTTACTAGCCTTTTGAGAAATATGGCAACACTCCGAATGAATATGAACCTTTATTTTGCTAATATTATTTTTAATAGAAATAATTACATTGTCAATTATAATTTGTTATTAAAATTAATCAATTTTTTAGCTTTTGACTCGTTATTTTATGTTTTTTTATACGTAAAAGTAAAGACCATGGTAAATTTAATGAGGTATTTTTCTATGACTGAAAAAAATGATGATTTCACCTAAAACGAACAAATTCCAAGGTTGTTTGGTAGCATTTACCGTCACTGCATAATTATTTATAAAAATAGTTTGATAAAAAACTCGGTATATGAACAAAAGTTTTTTGTTGAATTTATATTCTAACTACGGAGAATTATATTTATATAAAACACAGTGACGGACAGAACGAGCCAATATTAATAATAGGTTTGTTCAAACTGGTATTTATGAATCGTTTCGAGTACTGTATAGTGCGCAAACTCGTATTTGGGATGGACACATCAACTTTATCACTCCTTCCAGAAGGTACAGTTTGTATACCGTCCCAATCAGTCCCAAGAACGATACTACAATCAGTTGGAACGTGAAAGAAATACAGCAAGTGCGCGAACGATACCAAAAACGGCTCTAACGCCAGTTGGAATTTTCTTCCAAATTGTTTGTAAAAGTTTCTTCCAATTTTTTTCTTTTGTTTGGAAAAGGTTGATTGATTGATTGATTGATTGATTGGTTCAGCACCACCAGTCAGAGGCTTAGAGACCTCGGCACCTCAGCCTTTAGGCTTTTTGTGCTCTTGGTTATATCGTTTATGTGAAGAGACCAGTAGCCCTTATCAGGTTCAACAATCTTTTCACTAGGTCCTTCTTAGAGAAATCCTCCCTTGGATACTCTAGTCCTAGGAATCTATATCTCCAATGAGACAGTGCTTCACATTCAAAGATAATTTGAGAAGCTGTTTCCTCCTCTTCTATGCACAACCAACAGATAGGGTCCTCCCTATATATGCCAATTGTATGCATTACAACCACGTGCAGCAGATTTTGATATTCCAAATACTGGTTCAGGACCAGTGAAAGCAGTTTCAGACCCTTTGCTAGGGTGTTTACCTTTTCATTGCCTGTGCCCCTGGACTCACTTAAGAATTACTCTATTATGGTTTGCCAGGGTTAAAAGTTTTTGTAAGCAGTTCCTTCCTGACTGCATATGCTTCTAACCCATCCCAATTTAGCTGGATATGGTTGTCGTTAATTGTGGCCAACATGTTATCACTTCTCTCATTTTAAGAAACGAGTTTGTGATAACATCTGTGATTCTGGAATGACTATGGATATTGGTTCCTTCGTGCCAATTCCCATTGCATTCCAGCCTGTATGCAGCCATTCTCGTTTCCTCCTGAACATGCAGAGCAAGAAGCGGAAGAAGCTGCTTCTTATCGCACAGTCAGGCAAGCATCTGAAGTTTTGACATAGGCTTTCCTCTGATCTGTTTTTGGCCATCAAACTAAGGCTAGACCCATGGTTAGTTGTGTACAGTGAACGATCCGTGGATTTAGTCCCCATGTGTTTCCTATCGCCCGTTTGGCAGCCATTAGGACCATTTTCTCTTTATTGGTTTTGTCATGTAGGTGTGAATTCCAGGTTAGTTTTGCATCCAGAATTATGCCCAGATACTTGACCTCCTGGTTAAGACAGCTGCACGTTGAAGAGGCTTGGCAGTTTTAGTCTCTCAAGCTTCCTTTTTCTAGTGAAGGGAATGAGCGCAGTTTTTGCAGGGTTCACCTTCCTACACCGAATCTCCACCATTTCCAGAGATTGCTGCATCAGCTCCGATATAACGTAAGGGTATTTCCCCAGTACAAGTATTGTCAGATCATCTGCTCCTGGGTGTATATCCCCTTCCTGTTCAATTCCTCCAGGAAAAGTCCCACAGCAAAGGTGATAGGACTCCTCCCTGTGGGCATCCCTTCATTATCGATACCTCCAAGGAATCTCCAAATAAGGTCCTGTTGAAAAGCATGTTTTTAATCCCCCGACATGTGGTGTCGTCTGCTCCACAGCATCTATCATGGAGTCGAAGGAGGTGTGGTCGAACGCTCCTTATACATCAAGAGCAATTTTTGTTTTTCGAACACAAGAAGAGTACATTTTTCAATGTTTATCACATTTTACGAGCATTTTAATCACCCATCAAACTTCCAAGTTACTCTTAACAATTCACTCAACTATCTCGAAAACAATTTTAATTTGAATTCCTTTCTGAGTGTAAACTGTTAATAATAACACCTGAAACTAGGTCACATTTTACCTTATCAAACTATTTTAATTTCAGTCCATAGGAATGTCGTGTAGGTAGCAAAAATCCGGTGGTAGGCCCGAGAGACATTTTATATTAAACTGTATGCGCAGGTGCGCCTATTATGAAATCGCGAATGCAAGAGGCGTTATTTTATTTCGAGTTTTCAAATTTTTTTCCTGTCGTTACGTTATATTTCGTTCGGTAAATCGCCTACTTAACAATAGGCCAGTACTTCGGAAAATATATCGATCGATACGGCCTTGAAAAAGTGTACCGAAAGTAGTGATAATTTAAGGAAATTTGAGGTTCATTTTATTACTTTTCACGGTATCCACAGTTCCAAAGATAAATAAGAAGATTCTAGATCAAATAGGAATTATTTTAGTCTTCTTCAATATGTACCTGATGTCCCAATAAAAATGGATCTGCCCTCTTTCTTTATCACTTATTTAAAAATCTATTGAAAATTTTCTGTTTTATATTTTCGTTATTATCAAATTCTGGCCTATAATTAAATTTTTTTTTTCGATACTTCCATTAATGATTATCTGGTTTGGTGTGTCGCCTACGTATTAATATGTGGTATGAAAATGAAGACTACCAGAATTATATAACAAGTAGTGTAACATTGTTTTCGATGCAAAGATATGCATATGATTTGACCGTGACCCAGAAACGATTAAGAAGAACAAGAAGAAGAAGAAGAAGCACGTGGTGACCTTCGCTAAATTTGTCTTCCTTATACGAAGTTTGTATGCAATAGTTTATAGAAAAGAGTAAATTATACCTACTCATATTTTTGTTATTTCTGGAACCATGCATTGTTTTGCTGGAACCGTTTATAGTTTTTATCCAGGGAAAACGCTGAAAAAAGGCTAGCAAGAGTCAACAAAGAGTCTTTAAAATGGGTGCTGGCACATTAGGGGATTGCAGGTAATGAAATGGCGAACCAGTTAGCTAAAGAAAGCTCTAAAGAAGACTTCATAGGTCCGGAACCGTTTTGTGGAATGACAAAAAATTGCATAAGAAGGGAAATCGGGAACTGGGAATACCAACTAAAATGGAAGGAACCTCCATACAAAGAGTTTACTGTACAAGGTAGACAAGGAACTCTCAACCAGGCTATTGAAACTGGATAAGAGACATTTGAAGACAGTTACCGATCTGGAAACATCTAAGGAAACATCTGCACAAAATGGGCAAAGTTAGTGATGAAACACCTACTCACATACTCTGCTTCTGCGAGGAACTCACAAGTACTTAGAGAGGAATTAATACAATCATTACAAATACTGAAAATCCCTCCAGTTAAACTATAGTGGAATTTATAGAAGACACGAAGCTTCTGGAATGGAAATAGATAACATGGGAAATGGTACAAATATTCAGTTCAAGTGCCTTGGGAGTTGAGCACAACCCAAATGAATAAATGATGATGATATTGATCACATTTTTCTTGTATTTTTGTTTTTTTAATCAACATTTTAACTTTTTCCAAATAAAGCTAAAAGAATGAATATTTATGAAGAAAAAAAACATTCATACTTGCCAACTACATGAACACATCTCCGTAAACACACTTTACATTTTTGCTAAAGCTTTTCAATGGGATTTTTATGGTCTATTGAAAATGCTCCATCCATAAGTGAATACTGAATTCAATTCAAAAACTCATTTATAATAGTTTTTACGAGACCGTTGACCTGTAGGATAAATGCGTTATACGGGGTGGTTTCTAATAAAAATAATTTTTCATTCAAAACAGTCATCATCTTGTAGGTATAAAAAATGTAACGGTATTTTTTCCTCTTTTGGTTTGTACAAGAGATTTACAAGAGTCAACAAACATCTACCTGTTTACCTTATGCAATATAACAAGTCTACTTTTTCTTCTTCAGTAGACTACTTGAGTAAATACCCACGTTGTTAAAATTATCATTGAGATGTAGATATCAGATGCCCACTTGTATAAAGAATTGTTTTCCTGCTTGTACAGTGTTCAATGAAACTTATTGACAACTTCCCACAATTCAAATATACATTTACCACCATAAATTTATTCATATTAAATTTATTGAGCTTCCAAAAATTATATGGAACAAACTGAATTTTGGAAAAAAAAGTATACGTGTGAAAACCATCACAAGAGTAAGTTTAAGACTCACAGGACACGTTTAAACCTGGGAAACTTCTTGCCTATACTGAAGCCTGCAGACATCCTAAAACTCCTTCAAGGAATAAAGGAGCTACTAGCTATGTTGAAGAGGACCAGGAATGTGAAAATATGAAGATATGAGTAAGAAAATAGTTCATTATGTGAGGTATACATATCTTCAAAAGGGTAACAAACTAGACTTTCTAATTCTGGGAATAAAAGGAAGACTGGAACAAAATTGTAGAAAAATGTTCACAGGTGCTCCCATAGGAAACGTCTAAACCTGGGAAATTACTTGCCTAAACTGAAGCCTGCAGGCATCCTAAAACTCCTTCAAGGGATAACGGAGCTACTAGCTATGTGGAAGAGGACCAGGGATGTGAAAATATGAAGATATGTGGGCAGGAATGGGTAATTGTGTGAGGAATACACATTTTCAAAAGGATAACAAACTAGACTTTCTAATTCTGGGAATAAAAGGAGGACTGTAACAAAATTGTAGAAAAGTTTTCACTAGGTGCTCCAATAGGAAACGTCTAGACCTGGGAAACTACTTGCCTAAACTGAAGCCTGCTGACATCCTTAAACTGTTTCAAGGAATAAAGGAGCTACTAGCTATGTGGAGGAGGACCAGGAATGTGAAATTATGAAGATATTAGAGCAGGAATGTATAAAAAACAGCGAATTATGTGAGGAATACACATCTTCAAAAGGATAACCAACTAGACTTTCTAATTCTGGGAATAAAAGGAAGACTGAAACAATATTGTAGAATAGTTTTCACAGGTGCGCCCATAGAATACGTCTGAATCTGGGAAACTACTTGCCTAAACTGAAGCCTGCAGACATCCTAAAACTTCTTCAAGGAATAAAGGAGCTACTAGCTATGTGGAAGAGGACCAGGAATGTGAAAATATGAAGATATTAGAGAAGGAATGGGTAAAAAATAGGTAATTATGTGAAAAATACTCAGCTTCAAAAGGATAACCAGCTAGACTTCCTAATTCTGGGAATAAAAGGAAGACTGAAACAAAATTGTAGAAAAAAGGAAGTAAGACGACTTTTTCAGTTGAAACTTGTTGATTTTTTTCGAAAAACCTTTGAAATCACCCCGGTATTTAGTTTTAGTTATTTGGTGGTTTTATTTTGAGTTTTCAGCAACGCTGATGATGGTTTAAGGTATAAATTGAGTGCGATGAAATGTTGTTGTCGTGTTCCTTTCAAAAATTTGATTGATGCTGTTTTGATTAGTTAAATTTATACGACAGAGCTACTTGAAATATGATCTCTTAATTGCATTTCGACGTTCATGTCGTTGAGGGTTTGCTCGTAAAATAACATTTCTCATTATGCTGTAAATATTGATTTAATACTTGAAAGAATATTTGGAATTAACAGAAATATTGTATGGGGTTTTATTAGGTTCGAGTTAAATTAGATGAAAGAAGTAAAAAAAAGCATTAAGAAAATAACAATAAAAATGATATGAAAGAAAATGAATATAAAAAAAAAGGTGAGCGGTCGTCGGACTGCCGACAGAAGCTTGCTTCTTATGCACAATAGAACGACCATTTTTCGTGAATTTTTCACCATTTTCAAAAAATTTTACCATTTTGACAGTTTTTGACGAATTTTGACAATTATTGACCGTCTTTGACAATTATTGACAATTTTTCAAAAATTTTAACATATTTGGCAATTAATTATTGACCATTTTTTCGAAATTTTGACAATTTTTTCAAATTTTAATAATTATTGACCATTTTTAATAGTTTTTTATAATTATTGACCAATTTTTGACCATTTTTGACAATTTTTCGAAAAATTTGACAATTTTTGACGATTTTTCCAAATTCTTGACAATTTTTGACCATATTTAAAAATTTTTGACAATTTTTCAAAAATTTTAACAATTATTGAATATTTTTGAGTTTTTGACGAATTTTGACAATTATTGACCGACTTTGACAATTATTGACCATTTTTGACAATTTTTGACGAATTTTGATTGGTTTTGATAATTATTGACCGCCTTTGACAATTATTGACCATTTTTGACAATTTTTCAAAAATTTTAAACATTTTTCAAAATTTTTGACAATTATTGACCAGTTTTTGACAATTTTTGAAAATATTTGGCAATTATCAACCATCTTTTAAAAAATTTTTACAATTATTGACCATTTTTCCAAATTTTTGAAAATATTTGGCATTATTAACCATTTTTTTTAAATTTTGACAATTTTTGACGATTTTTCCAAATTCTTGACAATTTTTGACCATATTTAAAAATTATTGACAATTTTTCAAAAATTTTAACAATTATTGACCATTTTGACAGTTTTTGACGAATTTTGACAATTATTGACCGTCTTTGACAATTATTGACCATTTTTGACAATTTTTCAAAAATTTCAACATATTTGGCAAATTATTTGAACATTTTTTCAAAATTTTGACAATTTTTGACCATTTTTCAAAATTTTTACAATTATTGATCCTTTCGGACCATTTTTGACAATTTTTGACAATTTTTGACAATTTTTGACGAATTTTGATTGGTTTTGACAATTATTGACCGTCTTTGACAATTTTTGACGAATTTTGATTGGTTTTGACAATTATTGACCGCCTTTGACAATTATTGACCATTTTTGACAATTTTTCAAAAATTTTAAACATTTTTCAAAATTTTTGACAATTATTGACCAGTTTTTGACAATTTTTGAAAATATTTGGCAATTATCAACCACTTTTTCAAAATTTTGACAGTTTTTGACTATTTTTGATCATTTTTCCAAATTTTTGACAATTTTTGACCATATTTAAAAATTTTTGACAATTTTTCAAAAATTTTAACATATTTAGCAATTATTAACCATTTTTTCAAAATTTTGACAATTTTTCACACCCATAGGTGTGCGACCTCAGTGACTTCTGATATAAAGGATTCGACAGGATTCGAACAAGGGACATCTTACACACAAGCTACCCTTAGCGTCTCAAGTTATCCCGTTTGACAGTAGATAAAAGAATGTCAATTTTGTTTTAATCAAAAAGTGAACGTATAGATTTCAGTGTCCCAAATGCATATCAACGGAAAAACCAACAAGAAGAAGTTATGCAATGCCACGAAGACGCCAACGCGTGTATTTACGAAATTAATTCACTGATTCGATGTCGTCACGTGATCTATAACGAGTTGTCAACCCACTTGGTAATTATAGACTTGGGAGTTCGGGTTTCAATTGCCGCAACCGCAAGTAGTAACAAATTATTATTATAAATGCAAATGACTCTTTAGATAGATACAGTAATTATATTGTTTGTGTAAACAGAGACTACGTGACGTACGCCCATGGGTGAGCGAATCGGTAGTTAATAAAGTAGAAAATTTAATAAATTTTTTTATAAAACTTGAATGTTTTTTACACTTATCCTAATTTGTTTTGAATCACACTGTATAATGAAAAATTATCAAGATTCGTGTAGGATTGTCGTTGAAATTATTCAAATTAAATCTGCCTGTGTGAACAAGATTTAAATGAAGAAACGAAGAAAAATGTGTCACTTAGCTGGGTATACCATGGAAGTAGGCCGAATTTGTATTTGTAAATATTTATACTATGGGTCAATGGCATTTCGGATAAAAAATTTGATATAATTGATTTGTTATGCGTATGTGGGAAAGTGTAATAATTATCAGATCATCGATATATTTAGGCTTTCAAATAAAAAATGGTGCGCAACGCCACTGGACGTTTCCAAATATTCTAAGCTCACCTTTTTCGTCGAATAATGAAAATTTTGATTTTTATTCACATATGAACGAAGAAACAGTACCCCAAACATCGAAAACAACCTACACTGAGAATCCTCACACCCCAAAAAAAAAAAAACATAAATCTGTTATCAACCAATAAAAAAACCTAGTATTTTCCCAATTATCCTTAAAAGGATAATTTCAATAAGGAAATATAATTGATAGTTAATATTCAATATTATCCGAGACCTTTAAATTTTTCATGCAACACTAGCTGGGACATCCTAAAGATTAAATTGAAAATTTTATAGTCTCGGTTTTAATGTGAAATATTGAAGAGTTTCATTAAGGAGTATGTAATATGCTAATATTTATATATCCAATAAATTTTCTTGTTTGTCGTTTATCCACGTTTTCATTTTTCCCGCAAGAAAATAATTAACAATAATATTTACATAACACTGGAATAGTTATTTATGTACCAAGAACGAAAAACTGTTTAATATAGTCGAGGCGTAGCCGAGACTAGCAAGCAGGCGAAACGATAGACAGTTATTCGCCGAGGTGTATATTACATTTTTTCGTCTTATTCATATGTCGAGGACTTGACAAAAAGACAGAAGCTTGATTCTTATGCACAATAGAATGCGAGGTTGTGAAAACCATCAATTAAAATACGCGCAATAGAATGCGATGTTGGGAATTACTTTAGGCCCAGTACGTTCTACTAAGTTTTATTTTATATTTTATTGACCAATTTTTCAAAATTTTGTCAATTTTTGGCAACTATTGACCATCTTTTCAAATTTCGGACAATTTTTAGCCAATTTTTTCAAATTTTAACAATTATTGACCAATTTTGACGGTTATGACAATTATTGACCATTTTTGACAATTTTTGAGCATTTTTGACACGTTCTGACAATTATTGACCATTTTTTTATAATTATAGACCATTTTTCAAAAAATTTTACAATTTTTAACAATTATTAACCGTTTTTGACAGTTTTTTATAATTATTGACCATTTCTTCAAAATTTTGACAATTTTTCGAAAAATTTGTCCATTTTTTAAAAATTTTGACAGTTTTTTGCAACTTTTCCAAATTCTTGACAATTTTTGACCATATTTAAAAAATTTTGACAATTTTTCAAAAAATTTTACCAATTATTGATCATTTTTGACAGTTTTTCTTCAAAATTTTGACAATTTTTCGAAAAATTTGACCATTTTTCAAAAATTGTGATAATTTTTGACAATTATTGACCATTTTTCCAAATTTTTGACCATTTTTGAAAATATTTGGCAATTATTAACCATTTTTTCAAAATTTTGACAGTTTTTGGCAACTTTTCCAAATTCTTGACAATTTTTGACCATATTTAAAAAAATTTGACAATATTGCAAAAATTTTACCAATTATTGACCATTTTTGACAGTTTTTGACGAATTTTGACAATCATTGACAATTTTTCAAAAAATTTTGACAATTATTGACCATTTTTCCAATTTTTAAAAATATTTGGCAATTATTAACCATTTTTTTCGAAATGTTGACAGTTTTTGACCATTTTTGAACATTTTTCATAACAATTATTGACAGTTTCTAACAATTATTGACAATTTTTCTAAAATTTTGACAATTTTCAACCATTATTGACATTTGTTTATAATTATTGACAATTTTTTCAAAATCTTAACAATTTTTGACCATTTTTCAAAATTTTAACAATTATTGACAGTTTCTGACAATTATTGACCATTTTTGACAACTTCCAAAAATCTTGACAATTATTGTAAATTTTCCAAAATATTTAACAATTTTTGATCATTTTTCAAAATTTAACAATTATTGACTATTTTTGACCATTTTTGACCATTTTTGACCATTTTTGACAATTTTTTGACAATTTTGACAATTTTTGACAGTTTTTGACAGTTTATTGACCATTTTTGACAATTTTTCAAGAATTTTGACAATTTTTAACAATTATTGACGATTTTTGACAGTCTTTTATGATTTATTGACCATTTTTTCAAAATTTTGTTAATTTTTGACTATTTTTCAAAATTTTAACAATTATTAACCATTTTTGACAATTTTTCAAAATGTTGACAATCATTGACCATTTCTTTAAATATTTGACAATTTTTGACCATTTTTGACAATTTTTTACGATTTTTGATTGGTTTTTGACAATTATTGACCGTCTTTGATAATTATTGAGCATTTTTCAAAAATTTTAACCATTTTCAAAAATTTCAACCATTTTTCAAAAATTTTGACAATTGAATATTTTTTCAAAAATTTTTACAAATATTGACCATTTTTGACCATTTTTGACAATTTTTGACAATTATCGACCATTTTTCCAAATTTTTGACTTAGCCTTCCCAAAAGTCCTATGTCGTGCAATAAGAGCAAGCTTCAATTTAAATTTTATTGGATTAGTGGATTATCAAAATCTGGCAACACTGTTGCGTGACGAACCCTTATTCGCTTTTTCCTAACATTACACGTTTCACGAGTTCACTAGCCTTTTCAGAAATCTGGCAACACTGTTGCGTGACGAACCTTTTTCGTAACGTTACACGTTTAACTCGCCTTCTCAAAGTCCTATGTGGTGTAATAAGAAGCAAGCTTCAAAATTTGTCGTTTTTGGTACTATTAGTTTCCAAAATGTCAAAGTGACATTACAAGACATGGTAAGAGGTGAAAATGAAGAAATATTCAATGTTTCCAAAAAACTATGAATTCTGTTCCTTCCCTTCGATATAGCAGGTAGCAAACTGTCAATTTGACAATTTTGAATGACCCCACATTGTACAAGAGGGATTTCTGTTTGTAATACCTCTTAAGGTAAGAGGATATGACAAAAATTTGTTTGGTAATGTTAATAAATGCTTCAATTGTTCGTTTTTGATACTGTTGGTTTCCAAAATGTCAAAGTGACATTACAAGACAACGTTGGAGGTGAAAAAGAACGAGAACGAAAAAAAAATTAAAACAAAGAAATTTTTAACCAGCTTTGAATTTTGTTCCTTCTTATTGATATAGCACCAGTAAAGTGTCAATTTGACAATTTTGAATTTTTTCAGCTTCAAAATAAACGTATTTTTTGTTGTACAGTCCAAAAAAATTCGAAACAAAAGTTTTTTTGCTTATTAATTATCGTTGTTGAATGGTAGTCGATATTCTTAGCTTGTTCGTAAGAGACAATCTGTATATTGAATAAGTTCCATTCGATCCAACGAATAATCTCGTTAATGTGTACGTACGTATGGTTAGGTTAACACATAATGCTAATGAATAAATATATGGACACCATACGTACGATTATGGTAAAACTGATACTTGAACTAACGGCTGTACTACTAAGATACATATAACAATTTTATGTTGAGACTCGAGACAATCTACTTGCCTCTGGTGACAAATGGCTTAGTTTGTTCATACAAGTAATCTATGAGAAATAGGACGATGGAATTTTCTCGGTTATTGATAATTTAGGAAAACGGAAGGTCTTGCAGATCGATTCGGAGTAGAACAAAGCCAAGGATAAATAATTATATAAAAGGATATACCATTGTTAGAATTTTTACTAAAACTTTGCTTGAATTTCCAATTAGAGAATTTTAATTCACCTTCTAACATTTTCTGCTTCATTCTAAACTCTGTTGTTCGTTATTCGTTGTTCATGATTCCCGCTGTTCGAAAATGTCAATTTTTTTCTAGTACGACCTTTGTGACCAATCAAATTTCACCAACAACGAAACAGCAATATAAATTAGTCGACTAGGGAATAACTGTGAATAACGAATCGCCAGCAACGTGGAAACAGGGCGAGCAACTAACAACAGGAATAACAGAGTTAGATCCAACTTCAAAAGTCCACAGTTCAATCAGAGGTTTCGAGTCCTCGCACCTCAGCCTTTAGACTTTTTTCTCCTCTTGGTTGAACCTTCCATGTGAAAATACCACTAATCCTTATCAGGCTCAACAGTTTTTACACAAGATTCTTCTTAGAGAAATCCTCCCTTGATACTCTAGTCCTAGGAGTCCAATGAGTCGGTTTCCTCCTCTTCAATGTGTTTCCTAGGGAACAGTGACAGGTGAGTAATCCCGTTACTTTCCTAATCTGGCCCTTGCTGAGGTTTAATATTTCGTTATTCAGCGACTCCCAGGGTTTTTTGACCAGGAGTTTGCTGTGTTCCTGCCTTACCAGTTATTTTAGTAGATTACATTTGATGAGGTGGTTATTTGGTCTGATGTACTAATTTCATCTACGCCCAGTCAAAATACTACTCCCAGTAGACAGCAGATCTTAGCAGGTTTTAGCTGTAATTGCATCTCATAGCATAGGATGATCCCATAGATCTGCACATGCTTTTGTACGTCTACCCCGTTAGTTACAGTGTCCCGTTAGCATACCTATTCGGATTTGACAGTTTTTCCTAGTTGTTGTATGGTTTTTTGTTCACAATCCTAGCCCAAACGGAGGCTTCCAAGATTTCTGGATATTCCAGAGAGCTCTGCGAAGATAGACTAGTTATTGCAAGCTGAAGAATCCAGTGACTGTTTCCTAACTCAACCTTCTCATTCTTCAACCAACAAACAAAAGAAGGTGTTTGTAAGTTTCACTCTTGGAGCTACTGGGATCCTAATAGACTTTTGTATTCCTAAGGATAACCTGATTTGTCGAGAAATAAGGTATTTGTAATCTGCCTCGAAATGAACTACTTTCTTGTTGCTTCTTTCAATGTCTTGGTACCAGGACCAAAAAGAACCTGTGCAGTTTGTCAAATTTTTTGTCGTTTGTTTGCAATTTCTAGTTAATTTATTGGACTTTTGAAGTGAGGTCCCTGCAAAGACTCATAGTTTACGTGCTTCCTAGCTTTCAATCTTCAACCAGTCTTTGTATCATAAACAAATGGAAAAGGAGATTTGATAAGAAAAAGAAGCCTTCGAAGACAGAGGTCCTCGTGATATTTTGATTGAAAATAAAACTTTTACAGTAGAATTGGGATGAAGTTGATAAGGAAGCAGAAAAAATGAGAAAACAGTGAGAGCTACTTTTGTTTGAATGGAGAAAATGCTAGAAATGGTGCTTGTAACCTTCCCTGAAGTTTCAAGATAGCTTGCAAGACTATTGGAACTACTTGGATACCGATAGACTTTTGTATTCCTAAGGATAACCTAATTTGTCGAGAAAAAAAAAAGGTGAGCTGTCGTCGGACAGAAGCTTGCTTCTTATGCACAATAGAATGACCATTTTCGTGAATTTTTCTCCATTTTTCAAAAATTTGACAATTTTTGACAATTATTGACCGTCTTTGACAATTATTGACCATTTTTGACAATTTTTCAAAAATTTCAACATATTTGGCAATTATTGACCATTTTTCCAAATTTTGACAATTTTTGACAATTTTTTCAAATTTTAACAATTATTGACCATTTTTGACAATTATTGACCATTTTTGACAATTATTGACCAATTTTGACAGTTTTGACAATTATTGATAATTTTTGACAATTTTCAAAAATTTTGACCTTTTTAGACCATTTTTCCAAATTTTAACAATTTTTGAGCATTTTTGACAATTAGTGGCCATTTTTTGACAATTTTTCAAAAATTTTTACCGTTATTCAAAAATTTTGGCAATTTTTAATAATTATTGACCATTTTTGACATATTTTTATAATTATTGACCACTTTTTGAAAATTTTGACAATTTTTCGAAAAATTCGACCATTTTTAAAAAAAATTGACAATTATTGACCATTTTTTCAAAATTTTGACAGTTTTTGACAATTTTTGACGATTTTCCCAAATTCTTGACAATTTTTGACCATATTTAAAATTTTCGACAATTTTTCCAAAATGTTAACAATTAATTATTGACCATTTTGACAGTTTTTGACGAATTTTGACAATTATTGTCCGTCTTGACAATTATTGACCATTTTTGACAATTTTTCAAAAATTTTGACCGCTTTTCAAAAATTTTACAATTTTTAATAATTATTGACCAATTTTTCAATTTTTGACACTTTTTGACCATTTTTGACAATTTTTCAATAATTTTGACAATTTTTGACGATTTTTCCAAATTCTTGACAATTTTTGACCATATTTAAAAATTTTTGACAATTTTTCAAAAATTTTAACAATATTGACCATTTTTGACAATTTTTCAAAAATTATAACATATTTGGCAATTATTGACCATTTTTTCAAAATTTTAACAATTATTGATCCTTTTGGACAATTTTTGACGAATTTTGATTGGTTTTGACAATTATTAACCGTCTTTGACAATTATTGACCATTTTTGACAATTTTTCAAAAATTATAACATATTTGGCAATTATTGACCATTTTTTCAAAATTTTGACAATTTTTGACCATTTTTCAAAATTTTAACAATTATTGATCCTTTTGGACAATTTTTGACGAATTTTGATTGGTTTTGACAATTATTGACCGTCTTTGACAATTATTGACCATTTTTGACAATTTTTCAAAAATTTTAGACATTTTTCAAAATTTTTGACAATTATTGACCATTTTTGACAGTTTTTGACAATTTTTGAAAATATTTGGCAATTATTAACCATTTTTTCAAAATTTTTACTTTTACAGTAGACTTGTGATGAAGTTGATAAGGAAGCAGAAAAAATAAGAAAACATTGAGAGCTACTTAAGTTTGAATGGAGCAAATGCTAGAAATGGAAAGCAAAAATAGACCGTTTGTCCTTATCCTTGTCTAATTGCTTGAATATTTATATCGTTAGATTTCTTTTTAAACTTGCATTCTACTTACATATTTTAAAAACTATAGTTCTAGATCGTTCTACAATTTAAGTACAATACAATGTCTGTAAAATTTTTTGCCCTAAAAAGTTGATAATACAACATGCATGGAATCACGAAAAGCAATTAAACGCCATTAGTAGAACCATTGTCTTCGAAATACAGGGCGATTATTATTTCTCTATGGGTGGTATGACAAATTGACAAAACGAAAACAGTATAGAGTGGAAAAATATTAGGAACAGTTAAAAAATAACTTCTAAGGGTATAATAAGAAGTATGTTGTTGGAATTCGTGTCACTGTATCTAAATATGTAGGTATAAAAATTGAAAATACTTTCCTTTTTCGGAAAGAGAAACACACACCCCGCAGTCATAACAATCAGAGACAAATATCGTGAGTATTTGCGATTCTCAAAATAATATAAACGAGGAAATGATGCCATATTTACCTAGAAGCAACGTACCAATCACGAAATGTTAAATATTAAATCGAAAAAGTGGAGCAAAGATCATCTTTGCACTGTTTTTTTGTTGTTTTGTGGCGTATTAATTTTACTGCATTGCAAGAATTTCCTGTCGAAGATAATAATGATATTACATATATTGAACAAATTCACTTTCCATTTCCGCTAGGTTATAATTAAAAATGATAAACGTGAAACTTTCTTGGGTTGTCTAAAGTTTTATTTTCACTGTTGTTAAAGCTAAAAAAAAATTAAATTCGATTTACATTTACATGGAATCAGTGACGTACGGAGAAAATGTTTTTCGAAAATATAACTTTAGGACCGGAAGAAGAAGGAAAAGTTTCCAAACTTAGTCAAATTACAGAAATCTACACGGGTTTCTCGAAAATGGAAAAGGGGAACAGGTGAGTAAGGTTGGATACCCTCAAATTAATATAGGATTGTAACTAAACAAGACTACAACAAAATTAAAGGACGCCACCTTTTCTTAGTTTTTTTTATGTCCAACAAACTAAGAGGCCCGGAAAGGTAATGGTTGTGTTCTGAAGTTTTTTTTCTGTCAAAAAAACTGGTTGACACTAGAACTGTATGCCCTGCTTGTTAGAATGGGACGGTTGTCACGTAGGACTGGGATGAATTGTCAAAAGTGGTCAAAAATTGTTAAATATTAAAAAAAACGCTCAATGATTGTCAAAATTTTTGAAAAATTGACAAAATTGGTCAATAATTATAAAAATTTTTGAAAAATGGTCAAAATTTTTGAAAACTTGTCAAAAATTGTCAAAAATGGTCGATAATTGTCAAAGACGGTCAATAATTGTCAAAACCAATCAAAAATCGTCAAAAATTGTCAAAAACTGTCAAAAATGGTCAAAAATGGTCAAAAATGGTCAAAAATTGTTAAAAATTGTCAACATTTTTGAAAAATGGTCAAAATGTTTGAAAAATTGTCAAAAATGGTCCATAATTGTCAGAACCTGTCAAAAATTGTCAAAAATTATTAGATATTTTAAAAAATGGTCAATAATTGTTAAAATTTTGAAAAATGGTCAAAAATTGTTAAAATTTTGAAAAATGGTCAATAATTGTTAAAATTTTGAAAAATGGTCAAAAATTGTTAAATATTTCAAAAAATGATCAATGATTGTCAAAATTTTTGAAAAATTGTCAAAAATGTTCAATAATTGTTAAAATTTTGAAAAAATGGTCAATAATTATAAAAAACTGTCAAAAATGGTCAATAATTGTTAAAAATTGTCCACATTTTTGAAAAATGGTCAAAATGTTTGAAAAATTGTCAAAAATGTTCGATAATTGTCAGAACCTGTCAAAAATTGTCAAAAATTATTAGATATTTTAAAAAATGGTCAATAATTGTTAAAATTTTGAAAAATGGTCAAAAATTGTTAAAATTTTGAAAAATGGTCAATAATTGTTAAAATTTTGAAAAATGGTCAAAAATTGTCAAAATTTTGGAAACTTGGTCAATAATTATAAAAAACTGTCAAAAATGGTCAATAATTGTTAAAAATTGTCAAAAATGGTCAATAATTGTCAGAACCTGTCAAAAATGCTCAAAAATTGTGAAATATTTCAAAAAATTATCAATGATTGTCAAAATTTTTGAAAAATGGTCAATAATTATAAAAAACTGTCAAAAATGGTCAATAATTGTTAAAAATGGTCAAAATTTTTGAAAAATTGTCAAAAATGGTCAATAATTGTCAGAACCTGTAAAACATTGTCAGAAATTATTAGATATTTTAAAAAATGGTCAATAATTGTTAAAATTTTGAAAAATGGTCAAAAATTGTAAAAATTTTGAAAAATGGTCAATAATTGTCAAGATTTTGAAAAATGGTAAAAATTGTCAAAATTTTGGAAACTTGGTCAATAATTATAAAAAACTCTCAAAAATGGTCAATAATTGTTAAAAATTGTCAAAAATTGTCAATAATTGTCAGAACCTGTCAAAAATGGTCAATAATTGTTAAAATTTCTAAAAAATGGTCAAAATTTTTGAAAAATTGCCAAAAACAATCAATAATTGTCAAAAATGTTCAAAAATTGTTAAAATTTTGAAAAATGGTCGAAAATTGTAAAAATTTTGAGAAAATGGTCAATAATCATAAAAAACTGTCAAAAATGGTCAATAATTGTTAAAAATTGTCAAAATTTTTGAAAAATTGTCAATAATTGTCAGTACCTGTCAAAAATGCTCAAAAATTGTGAAATATTTTAAAAAATGGTCAAAAATAGTCTATAATTATTAAAATTTTGAAAAATGGTCAATAATTGTTAAATATTTTGAAAAATGGTCAAAAATTGTAAACATTTTGAAAAAATGGCCAATAATAATAAAAAACTGTCAAAAATGGTCAATAATTGTTGAAAATTGTCAAAATTTTTGAAAAATTATCAAAAATGTTAAGTAATTGTCAGAAACTGTCAAAAATGGTAAATATTTCTCAGAAACTGTCAAAAATGGTCACTAATTGTTAAAATTTCGAAAAAATGTCAAAATTTTGAAAAAATGATCAATAATTATAAAAAACAGTCAAAAATGGTCAATAATTGTTAAAAATTGTCAAAATTTTTGAAAAATGGTCAATAATTGTCAGAACCTGTCAAAAATGGTCAATAATTGTTGAAATTTGGAAAAATGGTCTAAAATGGTAAAAATCTTTGAAAAATGGTCAATTATTGTTAGAACCTGTCAAAAATGGTCAAAAATGGTCAAAAATGGTCAAAAATGGTCAAAAATGGTCAAAAATGGTCAAAAATGGTCAAAAATGGTCAAAAATGGTCAAAAATGGTCAAAAATGGTCAAAAATGGTCAATAATTGTCATATAAAAATATTAAAAAGATCAGTCAACCTTAAAAGGAACTAAAGTTCTTACCGTGTATCCCGCGACATGATCTAATTTTTATTCTCATCCAATTCTGAATTATGATAAAAATTTCCACTCTCTAACCCATCGAGAAATAAGTTTAAAGATAAAAATGTTTTATCTGGGAAGAATACGATTTTTGCAACAATAAAAAATTATTATGGATTATAATCATATTCTGTAACTATACACAGCTACTTCTTTGGAAAACTTTAATACTTGCGATAACTTGATATCGAGAGTTTCACAGACGCCAAAAGTTAGTGAAAATGTCAATTTTGACGTATTTAACAACAATCGAAGGCAGGCATAGTATATCTCACACGAAATGTTTTCAGTATTTATCGTAAAACTCACTCGATTTAGAGCTACTCAAAAACAAAAATAAAACATTTACGAACCAAAAAAATACATATCTACATTTTTTTGCCGAATAAAAAAATCTCGTCCGCGCCGCTGGACGAAGGGGCAATTATGTGATGTTATAATGAATAAATCGCACGCTTTGCATATACCTTTTCAGAAGTGTTAGTTGGTTTTCAGTTAATTGAATTGTTTGTCTAGCTCACTCGAATGGAAAGACGAAAACAAAAAAAGAAACAAAAACGTAATTTGAAGTACAACAGTACAATCTAAATACAATGTTAGATGCTAGGAAAGCGAGAAAATATTAAACACAACAGTTTATTCCACCAAAAATTAATATTTTAGCGAGATAAGAATATAAAAATTACCGTTTTCATATCGATGGATATTGAATGAGTATATTCGCCCAACCAGTGTAAAACACTCAGTAGCGTGCAAGCTCTAATACAGCCTATAATTATTTAAATCAGGATGAGAGTCTGGACAATAGCAGACTGGCAGTTGGTGTTCAAAAAAAAAACTTACCTGATTTTATGGACTCCTTATCATCATCCTCGTCGCTATCAATATGCGGTATGGACCCGACGAATTCAAACATCGGACTCGTTTGTATCGACGAATCCTTTTTCGTCACTAGCTTGTCTCCCAAACGACATGAACACTGACACGAACACGATACGACATCGTCCTCCTGTCTTTCCAGAGGCACGTACTGGTGACATTGCGGACAAGGAAACGTCAAATCGTCCAAAGGTACTCGTTTGATGGCGTGTTCGACGGAAACTAGAAGGTTTTGAAGCATTTCCGGCAATTCGGTGCCATCGTAATCGTCATAAGAAGTTATCTCGAGATCCGCGATGGACCTATTAAAAGAAAATAATTTAAAAAAATGGATTTCCGCAGGATATTGAATATATATATATACCTGAGGTTTGAACACATTATGTCATCTAACGATTGCGTTGGGTCTTTAAATTGCGCTATGGTGTGCCAGTGTAGGTGATTTTGTTGTCGCCAAAACAGCACTACTTCCAAACCTGATGGGGTGGTTTTATTTCGTACGCAAACGTAACAGTCTTTATTTCTTACATTTGAGGGGTCTAGTTGGCCAAGATGGACGACTATACCAGATTTGTAGAGGCACAGAGGCCATCCTGTTGGTGTGGACGAAGCGCAAGAATGGTCATACTGCAACAAAATAGATATTTTTGAATATATAACAGTTTTTAAAAAAAATCATTAGGAAGTGTTAGATTTTCAGCCGAATGAACCGTTTTAAATAAAACTTGACATAAATAATATGTTATAGTGTTTTTTCCTGTATTATATCATTAATGAGCTTGAAGGTTGTTTGCGAATTTTTGGCGACTGACAAGGACATATTTAGTAATAAAACGAAATTTACATTAAATTTGCATAACTTTCGACCTACTAAAATTATTCAGATTCGTATTTAACATACAGTAACCATTAAAAACAAAACCATCTGATCTAATCTGATAAGTTGGGAGTTCTACAGTACCTAGGCCTCATTGGGCCCTTTGTGCATCTACCAGGAAATTTCTCATTAAGTTACCGAAGAAATGTATTATGAGTTGACAAAGGGGCCGAGCCTGGACCAGTACTGGGAAGACTAGCTTTGGCGTACTTGTATAGGACCAGATCGCTTAACCCAGCCTTGGCCACACCTATCATAATCCAAGCTTGGGCCAAGACTGTCTGACCTAGCCTTGGCCATGCCATTGTTTCCCATGCTTGGACCAGGGCTGGATAACCCTGCAAGAACCACAATCTTGTTCAACCATTACTGATGTTGATGGTTCAAAAGATCTAGATTCCCAACCAGACCGTTCCAAATCTCTAGGGATCCCCAACCAGAATATTGAAAAGATCTAGATTCCCGACAAGACCGTTCCAAATATCTAGATCCCCAACCAGGGTGTTCAAAAGATCTCTATTCCCAACCAGACCGTTCCAAATATCTGGATCCCCAACCAGGATATTCAAAAGATCTAGATTCCCGACAAGACCGTTCCAAATATCTAGATCCCCAACCAGGGTGTTCAAAAGATCTCTATTCCCAACCAGACCGTTCCAAATATCTGGATCCCCAGCCAGGGTGTTCAAAAGATCTAGATTCCCGACAAGACCGTTCCAAATATCTAGATCCCCAGCCAGGGTGTTCAAAAGATCTAGATTCCCGACAAGACCGTTCCGAATATCTAGATCCCCAGCCAGGGTGATCAAAAGATCTAGATTCCCGACAAGACCGTTCCAAATATCTAGATCCCCAACCAGACCGTTCCAAATATCTGGATCCCCAACCAAGGTGTTCAAAAGATCTAGGTTCCCAACCAGACCGTTCCAAATATCTGGATCTCCAAACAGGGTGTTAAAAAACCATAGTCAGTCCATTCGATATTTCACCTGTTCCACTGGTTAAGAGGCGAGTAACTACGAGGGGACGAAAGCCTTCCAAATCACAAGTTACTTCATCCCCTTATAGAACAGAACTAGAAATATCAAGACAAAAAATGGAAAGGGAAATAGGAAATTAGTTGCAGTAGAATCTAGCGAAAATCGACAGAAGGCCACAAAAAGAACAAGAGAAGAATCAAGCTCGGAAGAGGATGGAGAACAGGAATTTGCACTTGCAGATGATGATCTTGGCATGGACCAAATTGGATAGTTTTGGGTGCAGTGTCTTATGTGTCGTTTATGGGCACGTGATCAGTGCTCCGGGACTGAGAAGACGTTTTTGAGAAAATTTAACGTTGGAATTTATTCACAAGGTCTTTACAACGTCCATAAACCATTTTACATACAATCGTAATGAAAAAATAAAAAAGTTATTCCAAAAAAATATAATGGGGGCCCATATTCGGACGATCTCCTCTATTATCAATAATTATTACCAAATCTGTAAGAATTTTGATGATCTACGCCTAAAAACTCTTGAATCAAAATTGTTCTATACAAATTATCAGAACGGAATATGAACTACCCTTTATACTGGACATTTAGATCAAGATAAATAAAAAATAAAAAAATGTCCAATAAGCGCCTCGACTATTCCCATTTTTATTTTGAACCAGTTTATGACGCGAAATGGTACAAATGTCGTCACGTCATACCAATATAAATCATATCGATACAAGAAAAAAATTAAAATTCCTGATATGATCGTTTCGACTTCTTTTAAAGAGCGGCATCGGCAAGTTCTATAAATCACCGCGTTTAGTTAAAATGCAAATTTCGTGAGAAGATCGAGGTTATATCTCAAAAATGAGTTCAATGGGACAATACAGTTTACAGGACAAATTAAAAGTCGAAAAAAATAAACTAATTTCCAACCAATGAGAAAGAAAATAAATTTACGGTGTTGCCGGATTTATTATGTTTCCAAAAATACGACGATTTTTTATATTTTTTTTTAATACAAAAGCCAATTAAACAGCGTTATTAATATGTAAATACATCACCTGTCCGAAGAGATTATTTCTATCTGTTCTATTTTTGCGTTATACAAAACGCAGTTAATCTGATTAGTGTACAAATGACAACTTTGATCAATAATTAGAGTGCGCAATATCAGCAATTACAACAAGGAACTATTTAAATGAAGTAATTACCTTGACACTACATGACATTATCTAATTAATTGTATCCCATGGCTTATTCTAAGCGGTTTGTTTGTTTTCTATTTAAATAGGTAAGTAGAAAGTTAACACCAAAAAGAAATTAAAATTTCATCACTCTCAGTTACCATTTATTTATTTAAGCGATGTCAGAGTACAATTTTGTCGCTTCTTGCTTGTCTATAAGGTGAACTTGATCCGGTAGTAGTAGGGACGGGGGTTTATTTCTTGCGTTCGTACTTGTACAGCTTGTACTGCATAAATTAAACAATTGAAATTGGAACAAAAAAGTTACTGCGTCATGCTTTATACAGTGCCCTCCCCCCTCTTTTCTTTTGAATGGTCATATTTAGACTGATGAAATTTGGAGGTGAAAATGAACTATTGTAAGCTTCTCTACTAGTGGCACGTCAATTGAAAAACTTCAACTTTTTTGACAATTAACCATAAACCATTAACCATAGTTGGAGTTTTTTGAATGATTATTAATTAAAAGCGAAACTGAAATTTTAGTGTTTATATATTTTAACCATCAAAAACATCGTAAATCCAAAAAAAAATTAGTATGATTGAATAGATATTCTAAATACCTTTCAAACGAGGTGTCACTTGCCATAAGGTCCCATTTAAAATTAATGGTGTCAGTTACCTGGTAACGTCACCGATGCCTATTAAGTCACCTGTTACCACTAGTAGAGAAGCTTACGATAGTTCATTTTCACCCTCCAAATTTCATCAGTCTAAGTATCACCATTCAAAGGAAAAGAGGGGGGAGGACACTTCTGAGAAGCACTTTGTAGTTTCTAGTAGGAATGGAGATCTATCGATAGTCCCGACTATCGATATTCATCGATAGTTCTATTTTTACTATCGATTATTATCGATAATTTTCGATAGTTTTACATTGGTAACATCATTGTATGATTTTTGTCAAAATGTTATAAACATACATAAATATATATATTTATTTCAAAACAACGTATCAACTTTGTAAAAAATTTTGAAAAATGGTCAATAATTGACAAAATTTTGAAAAATGGTCAATAATTGTCAAAATGGCCAATAATTTTGAAAAGTGGTCAATTACTGTCAAAAATGGTTAATAATTGTCAAAAATGGCCAATAATTTTGAAAAATGGTCAATAATTTTCAAAAAATTTGGAAAAATGGTCAATAAATGTCAAAAATTGCCAAAAATGGTCAATAATTTTGAAAAATGGTCAAAATTTTTGAAAAATTGTCAAAAATGTTCAATAATTGTCAACAACTGTCAAAAATGGTCAATAATTGTCAAAAATCGTCAGAAAATTTGGAAAAATGGTCAATAATTATCAAAAATTGCCAAAAATGGTGAATAATTTTGAAAAATGGTCAAAAATTCTCAAAAATGATCAATAAACTGTCAAAAATGGTCAATAATTGTCAAAATTTTGAAAAATGGTCAAATATTGTCAAAAATGGCCAATAATTTTGAAAAATAGTCAACTATTGCCAAAAATGGTCAATAATTATCAAAAATTGTCAAAAAATTTGGAAAAATGGTCAATAATTGTCAAAAATGGCCAATAATTTTGAAAAATGGTCAATAATTGTCAAAAATGGTCAATAATTGTCGAAAATGTCCAATAATTTTGAAAAATGGTCAATAATTGTCATAAACTGACAAAAAATTTGGAAAAATGGTCAATAATTGTCAAAAATTGCCAAAAATGGTCAATAATTTTGAAAAATGGTCAATTATTGTCAAAAATGGTTAATAATTGTCAAAAATGGCCAATAATTTTGAAAAATGGTCAATAATTGTCATAAATGGTCAATAATTGTCATATATTGTTAAGAAAATTTCGATAAATGGTCAATAATTGTCAAAAATGGCCAATAATTTTGAAAAATGCTTAATTATTGTCAAAAATGGTCAATAATTGTCGAAAATCTCCAATAATTGTCGAAAATCTCCAATAATTGTCGAAAATCTCCAATAATTTTGAAAAATGGTCAATAATTGTCATAAACTGACTAAAAATTTGGAAAAATGGTCAATAATTGTCTAAAATTGCCAAAAACGGTCAATAATTTTGAAAAATAGTTAATAATTGTCAAAAATGGCCAATAATTTTGAAAAATGGTCAATAATTGTCATAAATTGTCAAAAAATTTGGAAAAATTCTCAATAATTGTCAAAAATTGCCAAAAATGGTCAATAATTTTGAAAAATTGTCAAAAATGGTCCGATAAGAAAAAAAGTTTTACAAAATTCCGAGGGTCGCGAACCTTACCGAATCCATATTAGATTCTGACAGTTTAGAATAATGATTGTAATCACACGAAATATACTCTCTCTTACTCTCCCGTCTTTCTCTCTCTCTCTTCCTTCTCTCTCTCCCATCTCTCTCTTCTATATCTTTCTCTTCCATCTATCATCTTTCTTTCTCTCTCTCCCATCTCTCTTTCTCTCTCTATCCCATCTCTCTTTCATCTTTCTCTTCCATCTCTCATCTTTCTTCCTCTCTCTTCCCTCTCTCATCTTTCTTTCTCTCTCTCCCATCTCTCTTTCTCTCTCTATCCCATCTCTCTTTCATCTTTCTCTCTCTCTCCCCATCTCTCTCCCTCTCTCTAACATCCCCCTCTCTTTCATCTTTCTTTCTGTCTCTCCCATCTCTCTCTCTTTCCTATCTCTCTCTCTCATATTTCTCTCTCTCTGTCTTATCTTTCTCACTCCCATCTCTCTCTTCCATATCTTTCTCTCTCCCATCCCCCTCTCTCTCTCTCTCATCTTTCTTTCTCTCCCATCTCTCTCTCTATCCCATTTTTGATCGCATTTTTACTCCATATCAGCTTTCAAAATATATTTATATTCTTCATCTAAACATCTCAACTATCGATAGTACCGAAAACTATCGATTTTTTTCGATAGTCAAAAATATCGATAGTTATCGATAAACCATCGATAGTTCTCCATTCCTAGATTCTAGCGTATCATTCGTAACGTTTGTAGAGTAGGGAGAGGTTAATCAAGACAAAAGTCTATTTTTGGAATAATTTACGTCTTTGACCGAATATGGTTGTTAAACTAAACATCCCATCAACAAATATCTGCATGAAATCCAAGTAATTCTAATTATTCCTCTACTTTCTACGATTATAGAAAAAAATCCATGAGATATGCTCTATGGCCATATATGAAAATGAGGAATATACATACAAGATTGTGTGTGTTTCCTAGTCGGTAGATTTAAAATACGATATCAATATCTACCGGTCAACTTTACGAGGCAAAAAAACAAACATCGATGTTACAATTTTGTTAAATAAGTATTTGTTTAAATAAAAGTGAAAAATTTTAATTTGTGCAACAAGTGCATAAAGTGGTGCTTTTTTCACGAATGGAAAAATTGACGTCAATTCCATGAGTGAAAAAAGACATTGCATACACTATTTTTTCTACAAGCAATCAAAAACCAAAAAATGAGTTTTTTAGGTCGCTTTAAATGGACTAAAAATGGCGTCGATTTGAATGTTTATGTTTGTCATGATGACAAAACGCTAAGTAAAATGACAGATGAGTGCAATCTGCAGAGCCATTAGCGGAAATATTTAAAATTTGCGTTAAACTTTATCTCACTCTAATGTCACTTTTTTAAACTTTAAATCGATTAAAAAACGTCACTTTTATTGATGATTGTAGAAAAAATTTTTGTCCTTCTTTTATACGACTTCCTACTTGAACGTTATAGATATCTCAGGAAGTACTCGAATGTTTATTCACATTTGACTCGAGTGAAAAAAAAACACCACTTTCTATGTTTTACCCAGTTTTACAAGATCGAAATGCGTTCCACCTACAACTTGATGTATTCATGAATGTAAATAGAGTGTTAAAGATCTACCGAAAAGATTACAGAGAAAATGGCCAATATATATTAAAAAAAAACACTTAGTTCGTAAGATTCGTCCATATAAAGTCGTCTATAATTTCATTAGGCTCTGTATATTAAATATTCGATAATATAACAAGCTAAACTCATTAAGACATCGCTCACTAATAATTGAAGATCTCTTGAAGTGCAAAAGAAGGATTTTATAGGCCAGTTCTTGCCACACATAATTTTTTTTTTCTACAATCATCAATAAAAGTGACGTTTTTTTAATATTTGTTAAACAGTTTAAAAAAGTGACATTAGAGTGAGATAAAGTGACATTAGGGTGAGATAAAGTGACATTAGGGTGAGATAAGGTAGTTTTTTTAACGCTAATTTTAAATATTTCCGCTAATGGCTCTGCAGATTGCACTCATCTGACATTTTACTTAGCTTTTTGTCATCATGACAAACATAAACATTCAAATCGACGCCATTTTTAGTCCATTTGCTTGATTGTAGAAAAAATAGCGTATGCGACACATGCATAAAGTGTCTTTTTTCCACTCATGGAATTGATGTCAAATTTTTCTTTCGTGTTTTATTATTATTTAGTAAATCGTCCTGTAATATGTACTTTATCATAGTTCTAAGATGTCATTCATATTTTAATGTACTTGTCATGATCAATTAATGAATATTTTAATGGCAAAGTCAGTAGGATCGTCATTAACTGCTTTCCAGTACTTATCCAATTCTGGCAATTTTTTCGGTTTTGGCTTTTCATCTTTCTCTTTATCAACTGTAGTGTCAAGTGATGGTTTTTTAGAAGGTGCTTCACTCTCTGAAGTGGGCGAACCAGGATCATAATCAGTTTCATTTAGTTTTCTTTTGTTAGGTTCAGCTTTAACAGTTGGAAGATCAACCTCCGACTCGACTTCAGTGTCTGCAGGAAGTTCTGCTCTTTTGGGTCCTGGTAGTTCCTCGTCTGATACTTCCTCTGCTTCTGGAACCTTAACAGCTTGAACTGTAGAAAGTTCATCTTCAGAAATATTTTCCGCATCAGGATCTGCTTTATCATCTTTGATTGCTTCCACTTTTTTTTACTTTCTTGTTATTATCTTTCTTTTGTTTTTCTGATATCTCTACGTTTTCCGCAGTTTTCTCTTCATCTTGAACTTTTACCAGTTTTACATCGTCTTTTTCTGTCTTCACCATGTCTTTAATCATTTTTTCCTCCAGTTCAACTGTTTCAATTGATACCATTTCTATATCTTCAGACCTTCTCTTCAGCTTTCACTATTTCCTCTTCAAGTTTAATTTTTTTTGCTAATAATAAATTTTGAATTCCATTAGACCCACTAGTTTTCTCAGCTTCAACTTCCATTTCTTTGTCGTTTTGTTTTTCTTTTACAAATTCATCTTCTACATTTTTTTTGTCGCACATATGATTCAAAGGAATTAAGTTTTGAAATTTCGTTCGAAGCCTGGCCTAAGATTTAAACAGACATTTACAAATTATATTGTAAACTCATTAAGAGATCCTACGGATGCATGTAAAGGCAGGAATAGTTGCAAGTGAACTTGACTCATAATTTTAGAAGATTACAGAGTCTTTGCCGGTATACCAGAGGCATTTTGTTACAACGGAAAATCATCTATAATTCCACCAAAAGTAAATTGGAATTTAATACATAAGGTAACCCTGTATACATTATTTTATTATCCATAAGAAACAACTAATTTACATAATATTATTATGAGTTAAAAAAATTATAAAAATAATAATAATAAAGTGTGTGTATATATTATAAATGAGAAGTAGATAATAAATCACCTTTGTAAAAATTCTAACAAAAACAAGTCCCATGAAACGAGTTTGACATCCCATGGTTAGGGTGGCAGTAAAAGTCACATCTCGGTAAGATTCCTTCAATAACAGACAGTGACAGAGTGTAGAGAAAAATAAAAAGGGGTTTAAATTTTACGAAAATAAAAGCTTACATAAGCAAAAATAATCCTGGAATTGCATTTTTCATTCTAAGGAAACGATTTTTTTTCATTTTTTACCTGTAAACAGAAGATCCTACTTGGGGATGATAAAGGTTATCACCTTCCAAGTTTTTAGGACACTCTGTATTTATTTACGACGTATGTAAAATAATAATTTGAATAGCTTGATTCAATATACATGCAAAAATGATGCTGTTATTAGTTTTTATGGTTATTTTATTACCTTACCAAGTATCTCTTTGACTTCGTTGTGCAATATTAAAATACATTGATATTATAAACTTCAGTGTAAATTATTACGGGCTTTATAGCAACTTATATTCTTTAGAAATAGAATGAAAGTGAAGGGATGACTTTGGCTCGGTCATAAATTCCATGAGTCCTTTTTTCTTTCTTTATCATATAGGTGTGGAAGTTTGACTTAATTATTGTATATAAAAGCTCTCCAAGTGTTTTTGTTTCTTGCTTTGGTTTATGCTTGCGCTAAAGTTACACTTTTGCTTTTCAAAACTTTTTCTATGTTATCGTTCCATGTTTTCCTTGGTCTTCCCCTGGTTCTGCTTTCATGTCTTTTTGCCTCCCATATCTGTTTTACTGGCATGTTATTGCTTAATCTAGATCAGTGTCCAAACCATTTTAATTATTATCTGGATTACTGGTAGTGCATTAAGGTTTTCTCTCACTGTTAAATTTCGTATTCTGACTCTCCTTGTAATTCCTGCGACCTTCCGTAAGTATTTCATCTCCATACTCTGTAATTTGCTGCTTTTCAATCTCTTCGTCAGTACCCACCTTTCGCATCCAAATGTTAATATAGGGAGAGATATAGTGCTATATACAAAAATACAGATCCCTTTTTAAGACTATGGTACACCTTTGATGCATTTTCTATTCTTGTATTTATTTCTATGTCATGGTTCCCTTTATTATTGAGGTATTTAAAATTTTCTACTTGTTCTAGATGTTTTCCGTTAAGATTTACATTTATTTGGGTATTTTCTTTTCCTCCCACCATATTACTTTTGTCTTCTCTCCGTTTATTTTTAGGTTTTTATTTTCCAGCTTCACATTCCAAATGTCCAAGTTCCTTTGTAGATCCTGTTCGTTTTTTGCGAATATTGCAAGGTCATCTGTGAAAGCGCTTTCACGTAGATTTCTGTGTCCAATATACAATTTTTTAGTATGTTCTCTTGTGTCTTTCATCACATCATCCAATATTAAGTTGAATAACATGTAACAAGTCTATCGACCTGTTTCGTCATTTAAATTTATATCGCAAATATCTAATTCCCTCTCGTCGTCTCATTAGCCACCCCACTCTTCAACCCTGACCATAAAACAATTGACGTCTGCCAACGGTCGCTTCCATTTTGTCAACGCCACGAAGGACAGCCCTTTCCGCTATCGACTCTCTTAGAGAAAAGACCTCCATTTTTCTAAATTGCTGAGGTAAGCATAACAGTTAAGTTACCGTTAACAACAAAGTACACCGTTGATAGCTAGTATACAGCTGATAACTAGGATACCATTAGCTACTAAGATACCATTAACTGCTAGAGTATAAGACACCCTCAAAGACACCTTCAAGATATCTCCAGGTCCCCTTCTCTATGCACTCTTCCCGGAGAAGATATATACTTAAGATAAGTACCATAAAAAGTACAGGCCTCATTTTTTTATTCCGTTCCTGGCAAGAAATAAAATTAATGTTTTAACTTCTTTTTAATTTTTCATCCACTTGGCTATAAGAGCTGTAGGGGGGGGGATCGTGTCCGGGCTAAAGTAGGTTATTGATTTTTTTTAATATATATCAATTTAATTTCTACAAGGTGTTCCTAACTTGTTCACCTTAGTTTTCTTTTTGTTTAAATTCATTTTGTTCTTTCGTCGACGTCTAAAAGGTAGTGGCGCCCTAAAGCTTCTTATAGTCTGACAACCTCTGACAAACCTAGTGCAGCACTAACATGGAGTAGAATCACCCTTGAGAAGAGTCTCAAGTGACCACTCTAGCGCCCAGTAAGGTTACAAACAATGGGCTTAATACTCCTCCTTGTCTTAGACCACTATTAACTTTAAATTCCTTCGACACCATGTTGTCTGTTTTTACATATTATATTGTATTGTCGTCATCTAGGCTCATTATTGCATTCACTAATTGTTTATCTACGTTTCTCTTATTTAATGCTTCTTTAATCATATTTCTTGGCACTCTGTCAAACGCCTTTTCTAAATCAACGAATCCCTGGTATATTTCCAAATTTCTTTCCATTGCTTTCTGTGTCACTTGTTTAATCGTAAAAGTATGGTCGTTGATGGTCATATATTTTATTTTTAGTAATAGTTGATGGGATATTAATTTTATTTATTTATATAACTAGTACTGCCTCTAATGAAAAATTTAAATTTAATTTTAAACTAATATTTATTATATTATTATAACTATTAGATTAAGAATTATTTTTTTATTTTTTGATCAATATTATTTTAATTTATTAAATCAAATTATTGAAACTAAAATATTTAATTCTAATCAAAATTTAAAATTATCCATAATAAAATACTTCAATTTTGCTAATTATTTAATTATAATTATTTATTTATTTATTACTTTAATTGATTTCCTTTATATCTCCTGTCAGGTTTCTTATCATATTCATCATCTCGTCTGTTGTCTATAAAGTGAAGACTCCTTCAAGGTCATAAATTTGACAATTCACAATAGGTTCGTTCCAACTGATTATAGTATCGTTCTTGGAACGGTACAAAAACTACCTTCTGGAAGGGGTGATAAAGTTGATGTGTCCATCCCTAATTCGACTCACTAACACTAACGGAACGGTTCCTAAAACCTAGTATCATCAGATAAAAGAACTAACCCTATTTCCCTCACTATATATTAAATAAATACTTTTTCAGAACCTGGGGATAAAATTAGCAATAATTAAAAAAAAATACCGTTTGAAAATAACGTTTATCATTTCACATCCTTAGTTAAGGCAATGCATATATAGAAAGGATCAAAGTGCATGAGAATGTGCCGCAAGCCGCGAGGTGTCTCACAATTTATAAAAGAATCACTTTATCAAAGAACCAAAAGCCACACACAGGTACTCGAAATCGTCCCTGACCTTAGTTAAAGACAACTAATACTTTTCATATACCAACAGAGTGAAAAGGATACAAGGGCTATGTGGTGGGTCTGTCTGTCTTGCTAGGATTATGTCTTAAACTGGGATTAATTATGGGGGCTAAAAGATAATGTTTATAAGTGGGACAATTTTGAAATAAAAATTACACTTACAGTAATCACCGATTGCAAAATCTTAAGTATCTTAAGCACTTAATAAATCTTCAATTAATGCATCTTAATATATTTTTAAACGATGTTTATTTTTATTACCTCGTTTCATACTAATAATGGAGTTGCGTAATATAACTCAGTATTGTGTGTATCATCTTTATCGAGTCTTCTTCTTTCTAATAGTCCATAAATTTTTCAAAAAGAAAAAAAAGTGTTTCTTAGCGTGCATCCCATAATTTTCAACACCTGTTTGAAGATAGCATCTGCGAAAACTGAAGATATAACTAGCTGAAGATAGTACAGAAGATTTGAATGGTTGGTTGCTTCTTGATATTTGCAAGTGAAAAAGTAATTTTTTTTTCAAGTTTTTTCAGAGAGTTAAATTTAAAATAAGAGATTTTTTATATAAAAAATGTGTGCGCCGTCACGGGACGCCTGGCAGATGTGAAACATCGAAATTGTTTTGTATGCATAAAAGATCAGATTAAAAAAGTGAGATATGGAAGAGAGAGGGAAATGGGAGAGAAAGATGGGAGAAAGAGAGAGAGAAAAAGTGTATTGCGTGTGATTAGAATCAATATTTTATATTGTCAGAATCTAAGACGGATTCGGTAAGGTCCGCGACCCTCGGAATATTGTAAGACTTTTTTTCTTATTAGACCATTTTGGACAATTTTTCAAAAATTTTGATAATTTTCAACAATTATTGACCATTTTTGACAGTTTTTTTTATAATTATTGACCTTTTTTTTTAAATTTTATCAATTATTGAATATTTTTGACCATCTTTTGAAATATTTAATAATTTTTGACCATTTTTTTAAATATTTAACAATTTTTGACCATTTTTTAAAATATTTAATAATTTTTGATAGTTTTTGACAATCATTTTTGACCATTATTGACAGGTTCTGATAATTATTGACCATTTTTCAAAAATTTTGACCATTTTCCAAAAAATTTGACGATTTTCAACAATTATCGACCATTTTTGACAGTTTTTTATAATTATTAGCCATTTTTTCAAGATTTTAACAATTATTGACTATTTTTGACCATTTATCCAAATTTAAACAATTATTGACCATTTTACAAAATGTTAACAATTATTGACCATTTTTTACAATTTTTCGAAAATTTTGACAATTTTCAACAATTATTAACCATTTTTAACAGTTTTTTATAATTATTGACCATTTTCTCAAAATTTTAACAATTATTGACTATTTTTGACCATTCTTTAAGATATTTCACAATTTTTGACCATTTTTGACCATTTTTTCAAAATTTTGACAATAATTGACCATTTTTTCGGAATTTTTAACAATCTCTGACCATTTTTCAAATTTTAACAATTATTGACCATTTTGATTTTGACAGTCTTAACAAATATTTATTATTTTTCAAAGATTTTGATCATTTTAGACCATTTTTCCAAATTTTAACAATTATTGACCATTTTTGACAATTTTTAACCATTTTTGACAAGTTCCGACAATTATTGACCCTTTTTCAAATTGTTTACGATTATTGACCATTTTTTAGAAAATTTTGACAATTTTTGACCATTTTTTCAAAATGTTTGACAATCTTTGACCATTTTTCAAATTTTAACTATTATTGACCATTTCTGACAATTTTTGACCATTTTTGACAGGTTCTGACAATTATTGACCATTTTTAACAATTATTGACCATTTTTGACAGTTTTTTATAATTATTGCCCATTTTTCCAAAATTTTGACCATTATTGACCATTTTTTCAAAGTGTTTGACAATTTTTGACCATTTTTTCAAAATGTTTGACAATCTTCCACCATTTTTTCAAATTTTAGAAATTATTGACCATTTTTGACAGGTTCTGACAATTATTGACCATTTTTGACCATTTTTCAAAAATTTTGACAATTTTTAACAATTATTTACCATTTTTGACAGTTTTTTATAATTATTGACCATTTTTTCAAAAATTTAACAATTATTGACTATTTTTGACCATTCTTTAAGATATTTAACAATTTTTGACAATTTTTAACCATTTTTTCAAAGTGTTTGACAATTTTTGACCATTTTTTCAAAATGTTTGACAATCTTTCACCATTTTTTCAAATTTTAAAAATTATTGACCATTTTTGAGAGGTTCTGACAATTATTGACCATTTTTGACCATTTTTCAAACATTATGACCATTTTTAACAATTATTTACCATTTTTGACAGTTTTTTATAATTATTGCCCATTTTTTCAAAATTTTCAACAATTATTCACCATTTTTGACAGTTTTTTTATAATTATTGACCATTTTTTCAAAATTTTAACAATTATTGACTATTTTTGACCATTCTTTAAGATATTTAACAATTTTTGACAATTTTTAACCATTTTTTCAAAATTTTGACAATATATTGACCATTTTCTCGAAATGTTTGACAATATTTGACCATTTTTCAAATTTTAACAATTATTGACCATTTCTGACAATTTTTGACCATTTTTGACAGGTACTGACAATTATTGACCTTTTGACAATTTTTAACAATTATTGACCATTTTTGACAATTTTTTATAATTATTGCCCATTTTATCAAAATTTTGACCATTTTTGACAATTATTGACCATTTTTTCAAAATTTTCAACAATTATTGACCATTTTTGACAATTTTGAACAATTATTGACAATTTTTGACAATTTTTTATAATTATTGCCCATTGTTTCAAAAGTTTGACCATTTTTGACAATTTTTTTCAAAATTTTTAACAATTATTGACCATTTCTGACAATTTTTGACCAATTTTGACAGGTTCTAACAATTATTGACCATTTTTGACAATTTTTCAAAAATTTTGACAATTTTCAACAATTATTGACCATTTTTGACAATTTTTCAAAAATTTTGACAATCAATGACCATTTTTTAAAATATTTAACAATTTTTGGCCATTTTTTAAAATGTTAATAATTTGTGACCATTTTTGACAATTTATGACGATAATTGACCGTTTTTTATAATTATTGACCTTTTTTTTAATTTTTGACAATTTTTCAAAATTTTAACAATTATTGACCATCTTTGACAATTTTTCAAAAATTTTGACCCTTTTTTTAAATATTTAACAATTTTTGACTGTTTTGATTGATTTTGACAATTATTGACCCTCCGCTTATAGATGTTTCACATCAAAAATAACACGCATCTCCGACAACTTCATTTTCTTCAATACTACAATAATTTTCTTTTGAACGAACATATTTTTAGGGAAAAAACTGATTTCTCCTTTTTTTTTTTAAATATTATCTTACATCATGGAATTTGTCGTAAAATCTCCCGTACTAAAGGATGCGATTGTAGTGCAACTGGTTTGTGACACCCGGAGGCGTAAAAAATCTTCGTAATTATTTCCTTCGTTGCACATTAATCCTGTGTGAAATGGACAAAGGATAATAACTAAAGTGATCTGTAATAGATTGACCACAATCAGATTACACGATATACTTTCAAGTGATAAAGAAAAAAAGCTTCGAAACTGGAGAGACTTTACAAGTCAATTAAACACAAATTTTATCAAATCCACCATAGAAAACTTGCCGAAATTTTGCTATAAAGGACGTTGTGGTAACCATATTCGTGTTAGGTAGCAATTCATTGTATCGCGAAGCACTTTACAAAATGTACATATTACATAAATCTTAATTTTGTAATTTGATGGGGTACTTATTACCCATAGAATATCTCTTCTCACGATTATAAGACCCCCTTGGACATCACGATATAGTAAATGGTATTATACACTTCTGAATTTAGAGGAGCTTGAAAAATCGATTCGTTCTAATACCTATAGGGAAAAGTACGTTGCAGCAACCGCTCCCTCTAGCTGTTACTGGTATTTGATGCTAGTTATAACAGGTTATGTCTTATTATTAACATTTTGTAATGTTTGTCCTATTTAAATGGGTAAAAGTATCGAATACTTTTCGTCTCACGTTATGGTATTTTTTAAATAATTCTGCAACACTCTCACGACCGATAAAAATTCCATTGCTAACGAAAGACTGAAATCTATTAACGATTAAAATTTTCTGCGCTATCTTCGATTTGTATCGACGAGAGTCGCCTTTTAAGCTAATTTCCTAGCAACTAGAGAACAAAATCTCTTCTTTTGCCCATAATGGGCGAAAATCGAGACGAAACTAAAGTGGATGTGGGTCAGTAGAATCGCTAATGTTTTCAAAATATATTTCCTTCGATTGATTATAGCAAGGATCGGACTATTCGCAAATATTTGGCGTTTTGAAATTATCAAAAAGATAAAAGTGGAATAATTTTTTTCCATTCCTAACTAGGTGAGTTTCTTGAAAATTATACTTTTGCTTACTGGTGAAACAGCCTTAAACCAACTGGTGTCGAAAATTGAGGCTGCCCTAGGAAATCAAGAAATATCTCTCGGAACATTTTTTAATATAGAAGGAGCGTTCGACCATATCTCCTACGACTCTTTGCTGCAAGGCGTGGAGCAGACGATACCACATGTCGGTGGATGAAAAATTATTGACAATTTTCAACAATTATTGACCATTTTTGACAGTTTTTTATAATTATTCACCATTTTTTCAAAATATTAACATTTATTGACTAATTTTGACCATTCTTTAAGATATTTAACAATTTTTGACCATTTTTAACCGTTTTTGACTATTTTTGACCATTTTTTAAAAATTTTGACAATTATTGACCATTTTTTCAAAATTTTAACAATTATTGACCATTTTTGACAATTATTGACCAATTTTGACAGTTTTAACAAATATTTATCATATTTAAAAATTTTTCAAAGATTTTGATCATTCTAGACCATTTTTGACAATTGTTGACAATTTTTGACAATTTTTGACCATTTTTGACCATTTTTGACAATCATTGACCATTTTTCAAAATTTTTACAATAATTGACCATTTTTTCGAAATTTTTGAACATTTTTCAAAAATTTTACAATAATTGACCATTTTTTCAAAATTTTTGACAATTTTTGACCATGTTTCCAAAATTTTGACAATTATTGACCATTTTTTCAAAATGTTTGACAGTCTTTGACCATTTTTTCAAAATGTTTGACAATCTTTGACCATTTTTCAAATTTTAACAATAATTCACCATTTCTGACAATTATTGACCATTTTTGACAGTTTTTTATAATTATTGCCCATTTTTTCGAAATTTTTGACAATTATTGATCATTTTTTCAAAATGTTTGACAATCTTTGACCATTTTTCAAATTTTAACAATTATTGACCATTTCTGACAATTTTTGACCATTTTTGACAGGTTCTGACAATTATTGACCATTTTTGACAATTTTAACAATCATTGACCATTTTTGACAGTATTTTATAATTATTGCCCATTTTTTCGAAATTTTTGACAATTATTGACCATTTTTTCAAAATGTTTGACGATCTTTGACCATTTTTCAAATTTTAACAATTATTGACCATTTCTGACAATTTTTAACAATTATTGACAGTTTTTCATAATTATTGCCCATTTTTTCGAAATTTTTGACAATTATTGACCATTTTTTCAAAATGTTCGACAATCTTTGACCATTTTTCAAATTTTAACAATTATTGACCATTTATAACAATTTTTGACCATTTTTGACAATTTTTCAAAATTATATACCATTTTTGATAGTATTTTATAATTATTGTCCATTTTCCGAAATTTTTTGACAATTGTTGACCATTTTTTCAAAATGTTTGACAATCTTTGACCATTTTTTCAAAATGTTTGACAATCTTTGACCATTTTTCAAATTTTAACAATTATTGACCATTTCTGACAATTTTTGATCATTTTTGACAGGTTCTGACAATTATTGACCATTTTTAACAATTATTGACCATTTTTGACAGTATTTTATAATTATTGCCCATTTTTTCGAAATTTTTGACAATAATTGACCATTTTTTCAAAATGTTTGACAATCTTAGACCATTTTTCAAATTTTAACAATTATTGACCATTTCTGACAATTATTGACCATTTTTGACAATTTTTAACAATTATTGACAGTTTTTCATAATTATTGCCCATTTTTTCGAAATTTTTGAAAATTATTGACCATTTTTTCAAAATGTTTGACAATCTTTGACCATTTTTCAAATTTTAACAATTTTTGACCATTTTTGACAGGTTCTGACAATTATTGACCATTTTTGACAATTTTTCAAAATTATATACCATTTTTGATAGTATTTTATAATTATTGTCCATTTTCCGAAATTTTTTGACAATTGTTGACCATTTTTTCAAAATGTTTGACAATCTTTGACCATTTTTTCAAAATGTTTGACAATCTTTGACCATTTTTCAAATTTTAACAATTATTGACCATTTCTGACAATTTTTGATCATTTTTGACAGGTTCTGACAATTATTGACCATTTTTAACAATTATTGACCATTTTTGACAGTATTTTATAATTATTGCCCATTTTTTTGAAATTTTTGACAATTATTGACCATTTTTTCAAAATGTTAGACAATCTTTGACCATTTTTCAAATTTTAACAATTATTGACCATTTCTGACAATTATTGACCATTTTTGACAATTTTTAACAATTATTGACAGTTTTTCATAATTATTGCCCATTTTTTCGAAATTTTTGAAAATTATTGACCATTTTTTCAAAATGTTTGACAATCTTTGACCATTTTTCAAATTTTAACAATTATTGACCATTTCTGACAATTTTTGACCATTTTTGACAGGTTCTGACAATTATTGACCATTTTTGACAATTTTTACAATTATTCACCATTTTGACAGTATTTCATAATTATTGTCCATTTTTCGAAATTTTTGACAATTATTGACCATTTTTTCAAAATGTTTGACAATCTTTGACCATTTTTTCAAAATGTTTGACAATCTTTGACCATTTTGCAAATTTTAACAATTATTGACCATTTCTGACAATTTTTGATCATTTTTGACAGGTTCTGACAATTATTGACCATTTTTAACAATTATTGACCATTTTTGACAGTATTTTATAATTATTGCCCATTTTTTCGAAATTTTTGACAATTATTGACCATTTTTTCAAAATGTTTGACAATCTTTGACCATTTTTTTCAAAATGTTTGACAATCTTTGACCATTTTCCAATTTTAACAATTATTGACCATTTCTGACAATTTTTGACCATTTTTGACAGGTTCTGACAATTATTGACCATTTTGACAATTTTTAACAATTATTGACCATTTTTGACAGTTTTTTACAATTATTGCCCATTTTTTCGAAATTTTTGACAATTATTGACCATTGACCAACTAGAAAACAAAATCTCTTCTTTTGCCCATAATGGGCGAAAATCGAGACGAAACTAAAGGTCAGAAGAATCGCTAATGTTTTCAACCTATCTGTCGGTTGTGCATGGAAGAGGAGGAAACAGCCTCTCACATCATCTTCGAATTCGAAACACAATATAGCCTCCTAGGACTAAAGTATCCAAAGGAGAATTTCTCCAAGAAGGACCTAGTGAAAAAACTCTTGAGCCTGATAAGGGCTACTGGTCTCTTCACATAAACGGTACAACCAAGAGCACAAAAAGCCTAAAGGCTGAAGTGCCGAGGTCTCTAAGCCTCTGACTGTTGGTGCCAAACTAATCAATCAATCAAGTTCTGGTAGCTGCCTTTCTGTCTTGCACCAAATATTCCAAATCATCTACATTTTTCTTTCTCAATATTAACTGTCTTCATCAGTCATCTATCCTCCTCCACATTTCCTTTCTATATTAACATTTTTCCTTCGATTTCTTCGTTTTTTTCTGGTGAAAGATACTCATCTTCCTTCAAGAGTTGACAACATTTTTACAAGTCTTCTTTTTCTGTCCATTTTAAAATCTTGCTGCTTCTATGTGGTTCAAGAGGCAAGGTCTCACTAGAACACTTCCAAGAGAAACACCTCTAAAATTGGGTTAATTAGACCTGGTGCAGGGTCTCACTAGAACACTTCTAAGGAAGCCACAAGGAAACGCCTCTAAAA
>OX387430.1:1339181-1368420 GCA_947563755.1 Lochmaea crataegi
GGAAAAAGACATTATTGTGATTTCCGGCTAAAGTTGAATTCCTAGAAAAAAAGTTGAATATAAAAGTTGAAGATCCTGGAAAAATCTACAACTTTTTTATGAGTGGCTTTTTCACATAACCTCAAAATTAGCTCGAAAAACGCAAAAAATGCATTTTTCATTTTTTATTTTTAGTTTCGTTAAAAAAATGTTCGATTTTGATGAAAATTTGGTAGAAGGTAGTTTTCATAGTCACAAACCATGAAAAAAATTTTTCGAATGAAAATACTGAAATTTTTTCGAATTTTGACGTTTTTTTCGGTAAAATACACTTTTCTTGGGGGATGGAAAAAAGACATTATTGTGATTTCCGGCTAAAGTTGAGTTCCTAGAAAAAAAAGTTGTAGATCTTAGAAAAATCTACAACTTTTTCATTAGTGGCTTTTTCATATAACCTCAAAATTAATTAGCTCGAAAAACGCAAAAAAATGCATTTTTCATTTTTTTATTTTTAGTTTCGTTAAATGTTGATCGATTTTTGATGAACATTTGGTAGAAGGTAGTTTTCATAGTCACAAACCATGAAAAAAAATTTTCGAATGAAAATACTGAAATTTTTTCGAATTTTGACGTTTTTTCGGTAAAAAACATTTTTCTTGGGGGATGGAAAAAGATATTATTGTGATTTCCGGCTAAAGTTGAGCTCCTAGAAAAAAAAGTTGAATATAAAAGTTGTACATCTTAGAAAAATCCATAACATTTTCATCGATGACTTTTTCACATAACCTCAAAATTAGCTCGAAAAACGCAAAATACTGCATTTTTCGTTTTTTTATTTTTAGTTTCGTCAAAAATTGTTCGATTTTGCTGAAAATTTGGCAGAAGGTAGTTTTCATAGTCACAAACTATGAAAAAAAATGTCATATTAAAATATTGAAATTTTTTCGAATTTTGACGTTTTTTCGGTAAAAGACACTTTTTTGGATAGTGTAAAAAGATCTTATTGCGATTTCCTTCATCGCTCTTACTCGACTAAAATTTGTCAACAAGATCGAATTTTGTTTTATTCATTATCATAGGATTATAAAAAGACTGCGCGAATACCAAATAGATAATCTTACGAAATGAAAATAGATGCAATTTTTTCCATCGTATATTCAAAACCGAATAGCGAAAATGTCGTGATCACATCACGCTTTAAAATAACTGATATTAAAAAATCACGATATCATTTCACAACGTGATTAAAATATCACGATATCGCTCATCACTAGTATGTACCTACTTGCTTCCCAGGTCTAAACTACTTCCCTAAAAATGAAGCTTTCCAATAAAATAGTGACTTTTGACTTAACTTTTTGGCTTTTTCGTGGGTCGCCACATCAAAATGGTTGAGAAACGATGATCTAGATATTATTGAAACATTTTTTACGAGGGGACAGTCATTTTTAATAAAGAATTTAACTTGGACTTTCGTATTCTTTGAATCCTTTACACTTTTTGGGAGTTTGAATATGTCTTTAAATTATCAAATTTTCCAAAAAAAGTATATTCATAGTAATAGTAAGTCTATTGAGAAACTTTATACAAGGGGACAATGATTTTTAATAAAAAATATGACATGTGCTTTCTCATTGATGTTGTATTTCGTCGTGCTCCCCCCGTAAATAAAACTAATACGCCTAATACGGAAGAATATCTATAAACTGAAGCAAAAAAGAAGAACAACTTAATGAATTATTAAGATACGAACCAAGATAAAATCCTGAATTACACCTCGGCAAGAATAATTGTTGATTAATTCAAAGCCGAAGGGCGTTTGTCTTTTTGATTTGCCACTAGAATTGTATGCTAATCGAGATTCTTAGTCCGCCAGGAAAATATTATACGCCTTTTTTTTCCAGATCCGATATCAGAGAAAAAGGCTTCACCATACTATTGTTAGCCGAAAACGAAAAAAACCACAAAATTTTAGAATTATTGGATAAATCAGTATGCCTCGTAGGAAATTCCAACATAAACAAATTCCTTTTATGGACCCCCGGTTCTAAAGGATTTAAAGAGGTTAAAAAATTAACCAGTCAATGTCAGGTATGTAAAATATTTTCGGTCCACACTGTACTATATTATTGTGGTCAGGTATATAAAATATTTTTGGTTCTCACTGTATTAGATTATTGTGGTCGTCCCAATGAAATTTCATTTTAAATTCTCATTAAAGAGGTTAAAATATTAACCAGTCAATGTCAGTTATGTAAAATATTTTTGGTTCACACTGTATTAGATTATTGTGATCGTCCCTATGAAATTTCATTTTATATTCTAAGGGCTTGCTTTCATTTCCTGTTCATCCGGCTACTGGATAAAAGATTCAGTTTGTGAAGAATGCCCATTGAAAAAATATCTAACAATGGTATTTTTTTATTTATTTATTTATCAATGAATTGTTCGTGGCGTTTGGAAATTGAAAGTGCTTTTAACTAGTTCGGTAGTGAATTTATTTTATTTTTAGCTTGTGTTTTATTTTCAAAAATATTCGGGTTTTAACATTTTTTGTGATAATAATTTCGCTAGTGAAGGTAAAATTATATTTTTTAATGTTTAAAAATTTTATAGAAACATTTTTTACCCCACTAAAGTCAGTAAAAAAACATTTTTTCGCGTTAGAAAAGGAAACTATTGATATTTTTCAAGTTTGGAGAGACTACAATGCCATTTGGTACGCAAGTCTTAGTGAAAAATGTTGGGTACTGTTACAAAATTTTGACAAAAATTTTAAAATTATATATCGATAAAAATGTTATTTAGGAACTTAAAGAGCAAGTTTTAATCAAGAAAAAGCGGAAACTTTTATATAAAAAAATCAAACTTGAAAGGAATAAAATATTATTTTTTAGGCTGTCATATTGACAGAAGAAACATCTCTTAATAAATACATAACGAAAGATCAATCGCCGGCGAGTTGCGGTGGTGAATGTACCCATGACCAATTGGAATGGGTGGAATTTTTCAAACAACTAGAACCTTTTCTATTGGACTGTAAAAACGCCGGAAAAACTCTACTGACAACTTTATCTTTATTGAGAAACGAAAAAGTGCCTAATCAAGTAACGAGAAGATTTTTAAATCATCAGTGTCGGTAAGTGTCTTTTTTTGGTACAGATTTTTTTAAACATCCTGTACGTCGTTGCATTGAATAAACAATCTTTTGCAATAAACTTATGACATAACCAATTAAAGATATAAATTCTGCATCTAAGATCAAGATAAATGGAATCCGACTTAAGTAATAGTGGATATATCATCGTTCACATTCTAGTACGATTCTAAGGAGTTCCCTAATTAAATAGTACTATTAGTTATTTGTATGAAATACAGTTACTTTATATATTCACACACCTTTTAAGTTTAAAATTAAATTTTTTATTCGAAGCTGATTCACCTTAAAACTATTATTTTTTTAATATTTTTGTCATTCAAAAAAATTCCATTGAATCCTTAGTCATAAATTTATAACTTAATTACCGAAATCAGTTCAGTATCGAGTAGTACACTTCGGGATACTCTTCCTAGTTATCCCCACGGTTCACTTTTTGATACAATTTTTTTTTTAGGCAAATTACGAAAGCTTTAGAACTGGATATTGTTCTAAAGTTACAACGAGAAGGAAGGAAAACTTTGAACAGTTTGGTGGAAAGAAGTCAGTGGTTGGCTGGCAGTAAGGACGTTCAGAGAGGGAAGAAGTTTGCTGGGGAATCTTTCAACGCGGTGGAAAAAGTTATTAAGAGACTGGAACAACTGAAGCAGGAGAGGATGGATAAGATGAAGGAGTTGGCTAAGTTTAGGACGTTGCAAGATGAAGCTACTGAGGTTGGTTAAATTTTGTTTTGATTTTTATTGTTTTTTTTTCCAATTTTTCTATTAGTTTTTTTAAATTTTATAATTTCACTGTTTTTTGCATTTTTTATGGATGATTTGCTGTTGAGTTGTCTAAGTTTAGGACGTTGCAAGATGAAGCGAGTGAACTTGGTTAATTTTTGATATTTTAATGTTTTTTTTTTTAAGATTAAATAGTGGTAGTATGAGTTTTTTTAATTTTATAATTTTACTGATTTTTACATTTTTTTTTTGATAATTTTTTGTTGATTTGGCTAAATTTAGGACGATGCAAGATGGAGCTAGTGAGGCTGTTCAATTTTTGCTATTTTATTGTTTTTTTTATTCCAAACGGTGGTACCATAAATTTTTTTTAATTTTACAATTTTACTGATTTTTGTATATTTTTTTTTATAATTTGTTGTTAACTTGGCTAAGTTTAGGACCTTTCAGTAGCTAGTGAGGCTGTTCAGTTTTTGCTATTTTATTGCTTTTTTTTATTTCCAAATGGTGGTACTATAAATGTTTTAAAATTTTATAATTTTATTGATTTTTGCCCTTTTTTTGAATAATTTGTTGTTGATTTGGCTAAATTAAGGACGTTGCAAGATGAAGCTAGTGAAGTTGGTTAATTTTTGATATTTTATTGTTTTTTTTAATTTCAAATGGTGGTACTATAAATTTTTTTTAATTTTATAATTTTACTGAATTTTGCATATTTTTTTTTATAATTTGTTGTTGATTTGTCTATGTTTAGGATGTTGCACGATGAAGCTAGTGAGGTTGGTTAATTTTTGATATTTGATTGTTTTTTTTCAAATGGTGGTACATACTATAATTTTTTTTTATTTTACAATTTTACTCACTTTTTCATATATTTTTTTATAATTTGTTGTTGATTTGTCTAAGTTCAGGACGTTGCAAGATGAAGCCAGTGAAGTTGGTTAATTTTTGATATTTCATTGTTTTTTTTAAATTTCAAATGGTGGTACCATAAATTTTTTTTATTTCCCAATTTTACTGATTTTTGCATATTTTTTTTGATAATTTGCCTGTTAACTTGGCTAGGTTTTGGACTCAGTAGCTAGTGAGGCTGTTCAGTTTTTGCTATTTTATTGCTTTTTTTAATTTCAAACGGTGGTACTATACATTTTTTTTAATTTTAGAATTTTACTGATTTTTCCATTTTTTAAATAATTTGTTGTTGATTTGGTTAAATTTAGGACGTTGCAGGATGAAGCTAGTGAAGTTGGTTAATTATTGATATTTTATTGTTTCTTTTTAATTTCAAATGGTGGCACTATAAATTTTTTTAAATTTTATAATTTTACTGATTTTTCCATTTTTTTTAAATAATTTGTTGTTGATTTGGCTAAATTTAGAACGTTGCGAGATGGAGCTAGTGAGGCTGTTCAATTTATTTATTTTGTTGTTTTTTTTTTATTTCAAACGGTGGTACTATAAATTTTTTTTATTTTACAATTCTTCTGATATTTGTATATTTTTTTTGATAATTTGTTGTTAACTTGGCTAAGTTTAGGAACTTTCAGTAGCGTGTGAGGCAATTTTTGCTATTTTATTGCTTTTTTCAATTTCAAATGGTGGTACTATAAATTTTTTTAAATTTTACTGATTTTTCCATTTTTTTTTAAATAATTTAGTGTTAATTTGGCCAAATTTAGTGAGGCTGTTCAATTTATCTATTTTGTTGTTTTTTCAATTTCAAATGGTGGTACTATAAATTGATTTGGCTAAATTTATGACGTTGCAAGATGGAGCTAGTTAGGCTGTTCAATTTTTGCTACTTTATTGTTTTTTTTTTAATTTCAAACGGTGGTACTATAATTTTTTTTTAATTTTACAATTTTACTAATTTTTGTATATTTTTTTTTGATAATTTGTTGTTAACTTGGCCTTTCAGTAGCTAGTGAGGCTGTTCAGTTTTTGCTATTTTATTTTTTTTTATTTTCAAATGGTGGTACTATAAATGTTTTTAAATTTTATAATTTTATTGATTTTTGCACTTTTTTTGAATAATTTGTTGTTGATTTGGCTAAATTTAGGACGTTGCAAGATGAAGCTTGTGAATTAATTTTTGATATTTTATTGTTTTTTTTTAATTTCAAATGGTGGTACTATAAATTTTTTTAAATTTTATAATTTTACCGAATTTTGCATATTTTTTTGAGATAATTTGTTGTTGATTAATGAGGCAGTTCAATTTTTGCTATTTTATTCCTTTTTTTTTAATTCTAAATGGTGGTAATTGCTTACATTTTATAATTTTACTGATTTTTTAATATTTTTTTTTGATAATTTTTTGTTCAGTTGTTCATGTTTAGGCCAATGCAAGATGAAGCTAGTGAAGTTGGTTAATTTTTTATATTTTAATGTTTTTTTTTAAGTTTAAATAGTGGTAGTACGAGTTCTTTTTAATTTTATAATTTTACTGATTTTTACATTTTTTTTTTTGATAATTTTTGTTGATTTGGCTAAGTTTAGGAAGTTGCAAGATGAAGAAGCTAGTGAAGTTGGTTAATTTTTGATATTTCATTGTTTTTTTTTTAATTTCAAATAGTGGTAGTATAGATTTTTTTAATTTTTCAATTTTACTGATTTTTGCATTTTTTTTTGATAATTTGTTGTTAATTTGGACGTTGCAAGATGAAGCTAGTAAAGTTGGTTAATTTTTGATATTTTATTGCTTTTTTATTTCAAACTGTGGTACTATAAATTTTTTTCTATTTTACAATTTTACTGATTTTTGCATATTTTTTTTTTGATAATTTGTTGTTAACTTGGCTAAGTTTAGGACCTTCCAGTAGCTAGTGAGGCTGTTCAATTTTTGCTATTTTATTGCTTTTTTTCAATTTCAAATGGTAAATTTTTTGAAATTTTATAATTTTACTCATTTTTGCATTTTTTTAAATAATTTGTTGTTGATTTTTGCTAAATTTATGACGCTGCAAGATGGGGCTAGTGAAGCTGTTCAATTTTTGCTACTTTATAGTTTTTTTTTTATGTCAAACGGTGGTACTATAAATTTTTTTAAATTTTATAATTTTATTGATTTTTGCATTTTTTGAAATAAATTGTTGTTGATTTCGCTAAATTTAGGACGTTGCAAGATGGAGCTAGTGAGGTTGTTCAATTTTTGCTATTTTATTGTTTTTTTTTATTTCAAATGGTGGTACTATACTTTTTTTTAAATTTTACTATTTTACTGATTTTTGCATATTTTTTTTGATAATTTGTTGTTAACTTGGATAAGTTTAGAACCTTTCAGTAGCTAGTGAGGCTGTTCAATTTTTGCTATTTTATTGCTTTTTTTTTCAAATTTCAAATGGTGGCACTATAAATTTTTTTAAATTTTATAATTTTACTGATTTTTCCATTTTTTTTAAATAATTTGTTGTTGATTTGGCTAAATTTAGAACGTTGCGAGATGGAGCTAGTGAGGCTGTTCAATTTATTTATTTTGTTGTTTTTTTTTTATTTCAAACGGTGGTACTATAAATTTTTTTTATTTTACAATTCTTCTGATATTTGTATATTTTTTTTGATAATTTGTTGTTAACTTGGCTAAGTTTAGGAACTTTCAGTAGCGTGTGAGGCAATTTTTGCTATTTTATTGCTTTTTTCAATTTCAAATGGTGGTACTATAAATTTTTTTAAATTTTACTGATTTTTCCATTTTTTTTTAAATAATTTAGTGTTAATTTGGCCAAATTTAGTGAGGCTGTTCAATTTATCTATTTTGTTGTTTTTTCAATTTCAAATGGTGGTACTATAAATTGATTTGGCTAAATTTATGACGTTGCAAGATGGAGCTAGTTAGGCTGTTCAATTTTTGCTACTTTATTGTTTTTTTTTTAATTTCAAACGGTGGTACTATAATTTTTTTTTAATTTTACAATTTTACTAATTTTTGTATATTTTTTTTTGATAATTTGTTGTTAACTTGGCCTTTCAGTAGCTAGTGAGGCTGTTCAGTTTTTGCTATTTTATTTTTTTTTATTTTCAAATGGTGGTACTATAAATGTTTTTAAATTTTATAATTTTATTGATTTTTGCACTTTTTTTGAATAATTTGTTGTTGATTTGGCTAAATTTAGGACGTTGCAAGATGAAGCTTGTGAATTAATTTTTGATATTTTATTGTTTTTTTTTAATTTCAAATGGTGGTACTATAAATTTTTTTAAATTTTATAATTTTACCGAATTTTGCATATTTTTTTGAGATAATTTGTTGTTGATTAATGAGGCAGTTCAATTTTTGCTATTTTATTCCTTTTTTTTTAATTCTAAATGGTGGTAATTGCTTACATTTTATAATTTTACTGATTTTTTAATATTTTTTTTTGATAATTTTTTGTTCAGTTGTTCATGTTTAGGCCAATGCAAGATGAAGCTAGTGAAGTTGGTTAATTTTTTATATTTTAATGTTTTTTTTAAGTTTAAATAGTGGTAGTACGAGTTCTTTTTAATTTTATAATTTTACTGATTTTTACATTTTTTTTTTTGATAATTTTTGTTGATTTGGCTAAGTTTAGGAAGTTGCAAGATGAAGAAGCTAGTGAAGTTGGTTAATTTTTGATATTTCATTGTTTTTTTTTTAATTTCAAATAGTGGTAGTATAGATTTTTTTAATTTTTCAATTTTACTGATTTTTGCATTTTTTTTTGATAATTTGTTGTTAATTTGGACGTTGCAAGATGAAGCTAGTAAAGTTGGTTAATTTTTGATATTTTATTGCTTTTTTATTTCAAACTGTGGTACTATAAATTTTTTTCTATTTTACAATTTTACTGATTTTTGCATATTTTTTTTTTGATAATTTGTTGTTAACTTGGCTAAGTTTAGGACCTTCCAGTAGCTAGTGAGGCTGTTCAATTTTTGCTATTTTATTGCTTTTTTTCAATTTCAAATGGTAAATTTTTTGAAATTTTATAATTTTACTCATTTTTGCATTTTTTTAAATAATTTGTTGTTGATTTTTGCTAAATTTATGACGCTGCAAGATGGGGCTAGTGAAGCTGTTCAATTTTTGCTACTTTATAGTTTTTTTTTTATGTCAAACGGTGGTACTATAAATTTTTTTAAATTTTATAATTTTATTGATTTTTGCATTTTTTGAAATAAATTGTTGTTGATTTCGCTAAATTTAGGACGTTGCAAGATGGAGCTAGTGAGGTTGTTCAATTTTTGCTATTTTATTGTTTTTTTTTATTTCAAATGGTGGTACTATACTTTTTTTTAAATTTTACTATTTTACTGATTTTTGCATATTTTTTTTGATAATTTGTTGTTAACTTGGCCAAGTTTAGGACCTTTCAGTAGCTAGTGCTATTGCTATTTTATTGCTTTTTTTTCAAATTTCAAATGGTGGCACTATAAATTTTTTTAAATGTTATAATTTTACTGATTTTTCCATTTTTTAAAAATAATTTGTTGTTAATTTGGCTAAATTTAGTGAGGCTGTCCAATTTATCTATTTTGTTGTTTTTTTTTATTTCAAACGGTAGTACTATAATTTTTTTTTTAAATTTACAATTTTACTGATTTTTGTATATTTTTTTTTGATAATTTGTTGTTAACTTAGCTAAGTTTAGGACCTTTCAGTAGCTAGTGAGGATGTTCAGTTTTTGCTATTTTATTTTTTTTATTTTCAAATGGTGGTACTATAAATGTTTTTAAATTTTATAATTTTATTGATTTTTGCACTTTTTTTGAATAATTTGTTGTTGATTTGGCTAAATTTAGGACGTTGCAAGATGAAGCTAGTGAATTAATTTTTGATATTTTATTGTTTTTTTTAATTTCAAATAGTAGTAGTACAGATTTTTTTAATTTTTCAATATTACTGATTTTTGCATTTTTTTTTGATAATTTGTTGTTAACTTGGCTAAGTTTTGGACCATTCAGTAGCTAGTGAGGCTGTACAATTTTTGTTTTTTTTTTAATTTCAAATGGTGGTACTATAATTTTTTTGAATTTTATTTGGATAAATTGTTGTTGATTTTATTTATTTTTTGATTGGTCTTCGTATATAAAGTGTTTTAAGATAAAGTAAAGTAAAACAAATTGGCAAAATCCGAAAAAATGAGTGAACTACAAATTAACTTGAGACAAGATCGTTTAACCAGATACTATAAAAGGTCATGTACTTCCTGATTGTGTCCATGTGGATTCGTGTCAACGTGTTGCATGACAAGAAAATAATGAAAAAAAAAAAAAATTTGTGGTAGAAATTGTCGTGTTTGCTGCCTATAAATATACGGTTGTTATGAAAATAGGGAAGTTTGGTCGATTTTATAATTTTTTTCAAGTTTAAAAATTTGTTTATGGTACAAAAATTCATAAAAATGCTCGAATATAATTTTTTTTATTGCAAAATTTAATTTTTCCTTCAAAACTAATAATAAAATTTTTTTCCATAAAAAGTTATGATAAAAAAAGGTTTATTAAAAAAAAATTATTTACTTTTTTTTATTGCAAAATTTTGTTTAAAAAAATTTAAAAAAATACAGTAAGTACCCGCATTAGAACTTATGTGCCTGAAATAAATAAAAAAACTTTTAAAATTAAATTAAACCATTTTTCTAAGGTGGAACATTAATATAAAAATTTGTAGTTAAATATATCGACGTCCCCTCGTAATATTACCTATTTAGTCTTCTATTAATTCATTACACTATTAATTTATCTAGTGCTGATTTACTTCCTATTCAAATAATAATTGTATTGTTTTTTTTTTCAATATAACGGCCACCCACAAAGTAGAAAATGACCGCTAGCTGTTGTTTCAGTTGCGCGAAAGGTCGATTTAAAACGAGATCCTCTTACAGTGATAGCCATCAATCACGATTTTGATAAATATAGTATTTACTAGATTAAACGAAATTTATTATTACCTACGACAATTTTCAGTTTACTTTCTAACGTAATGAAAATTTTCAGACTTTTATGTATCAACCTGATTCACAGGCGATAAATGATCTGAAAAAATAATAAAATAAAAATGTTCGTTTTAATTTATTATAATTTGAATTTTATCGCTTCGGATGGTGAAATTAAGTTAATTAATTGGTTTTAAACAGTTATTTTTTCAATAATAAAAAAACCGTAACAAAAATAACAATTAAATGTAATTAATGAATATTAATGCTCCAAAATAAATAAAAAGCAACCTAAAAAAATTCCAAAATTCATCGAAAAAAAACTTAATCTACCCTGTATACATTTCCTGATATAAAATCTGGTAAAACGATAAATGAGTGCTTCAGTAGAAACAAGGTGTTAATTTTCTTTAAAAAATGTCCCTTAAAATAACCATAGGCGTACAAAAACAAAAATGAAAAATTTCAAATTTGTTATAAACTTATTCCTTTCGTTGCTTTTTAATTTTAATAAAAAAAAATACTTAAAAATATAATTTTGGTACGCCTATGTGACTTTAACAAATGAGGTTCTAATGAGAGGTTAATGAGGTCTAATCATTTTTGGAATGTTGTTCGAGATTGAACCTTTATGGAAACTTGTTAGAAAATTGATAATTTTTAAATAATGTTAATATTATACAATTAAGAAGACATTTAACTATTCGGCGATGGCTCTTTGTAGACCACACAGATTATAAAACCTTTCAAGATTAATTTACATAAAAAATATGTATCTCTTTTTATTTTTCCAAAAAAAGACAACTACTCTTCAGACCCATTAAAAAATGTGATAAAATTTTCACAAGGGGTCACTTTAATTTTATAAATTTACTTTTATCAAGGGCGTTTGAGAAAATTTTTAAAAAAGGTTAATTTATTTCTATAAATTCCTATTAACCATGGAAGTACGACGAAAATGTTAAAATGGGAAAACCTTTTTCTTACAGCTCATGTCATGGACCCAGAAAATCGGAGAAGAAACCTTAGGCAGTCTAATGTTACTTTTACGATCTGCAGAAGATGCTGCTACAGTAAAGGAAATCGCTAACGATTTTGAAAAGTTTTTCTTCAACGCTTGGGCAAGTTTAAAAAAATATAATATATATTAATAGCGATTCGGCCCCCTGTAATATTTTTTAAAATTTCATAACAACTCTCGCGGCTATTCTACCGTTAACTAATCTTTCTTTGCTAAAACAAATATTTACAATTCCTACTTGAGTATATATTTTTTCCCAATCAACTTTGAAGTGTCCTCGAGAAGTTATTTTAAATAACGAAGCACAAATTATATAAATAAACACATTCACTCTAAACTATCACAGTTTTAAAAAAGTAGGTCTCGAAATTTTGAAAGCTTCTTATTTTTACAGAGACAAATAGAAAAATCTAACGATCTTTACGAAGAATGTAAAAACATAACAGACGCGAAAGGTGAACAATTAAAAGAATTATCGAAAAATTTACACATCCAAGTTAAAGCTTTCAGAGAAAAACTGGAAGACGGTAGAGAAACTATCGAAGATACTTCGAGATGTTTTTTACTCCTCGAATCCTGCCAGGATATTTTAGAAGACGATAATAAGGAGCAGGATGATTTTTTTAAACTTGCTCTAAATTGTGGGAACGATAAATTGCTACAATTGTGTCAGGTGAGATTTTTAGTTGGAAAAACAAATTTTTTTTAATAATTTTTTTTTAAAGAACGCGAAATCGCTGATAATTGTCAACAACTCTAACCAGCCTCCGGATAAAGATCCTTCGTATTTTTCTTCTGAAATAAGCGCAGCTAGTACGCCTGTTAAGAATCAAAACACACATATCAGGTTAGTTTTAAATTTTTTTTTAATATATTTTTTTAAATATTTTCAAAAATATTTTAGGAGAAGATCTGTCAGTTCTTTGGCTTTTATTTATCATTGTAATCATCATGCAGCGGGGGAGATGTGTAATTGCTGCGAATCTGATACGGAAAATACGGTTTCTTATAAATTGAAGAAAAAATATATTCAAACGCTCCAGAATTGTCCTTGTTCCACCAAAGATAGTTTAGAAAGAAAAAATAGTGGGACTTTAGGTAAATATTAATTTAAAAAAAATGTTAGAAGTGGATTAGATGTCTTCAGGTAGGTGCGAGTGTTCAGTAATCCATAAAAATGAAAAAAATATAGGAAATTACTTTAATTTTATTTTTTTTATATTTTCGGGGCTCAAATAGAAAAAAGTCAAACAATACACAATGAGATCTTTTTTTTTCTATTTTTTAGGTCATTTGATGGAATTTTTGAAATTTTCAGGAACTTGAATAAAAAATGAAGTGGGATCATTTTTTTTCCTTGTTTTTAAATTATCTTTCATTTAAAACTATATTTTTTTGTCATTTTATTTTTTTTCATATTTTCAGGGGTTTTAATGAAAACTAATTTCAAACATAACAACAATATAGTCATTTTTTTCAATTTATATATCTGGCGAAGCTTCTAGTTCATTTTATAAAATTTTTGAAATTTTCATTAAATTAAATAAAAAATATTTCCAAATAAAACAGCGAGATCTTTTTCATGTTTTTTTTCTTCTATTTTACGTTTGAAGAAGCATCTAAGTAATTTTATTTTTTTTAGAATTTCTAATTAAATGGAATGGGACCATTTTTTCTTCTATTTATAATTTTTTTTTATTCAAGCTAGTCAGCTATTTTAGATTATTTTAAATTTTTCTATATTTTAAATGAAAACTATTCACAGAAAATAATTGGACATTTTTCTGCTTTTTTCCATTTTTTCCTTAATTTCCATTATTTAAATAAAATATAATTTTAATCAAAACTAAGTCGAATCATTTCTTCAAATTTCTCCTCGTTCTAAAGCCAATCGATCACTCTTAGACATCTTATAAATTTTTTCATATTTATTTATAATAAAAAATAATTCCTAGCCAAATGAAAAGCGGCCATTTTTTTCTCTTTTTTAAATTTTTTTTCCATTCAAAAAAAAGTCAGTCCCCATATCTTCATCATTAAATAATTATAATCCTTATTATCCTTCCCTTTTTCAAAAACCAAAAGGTTTATTTTGATACTCAGCATTAAAACCCGGTGCGAATTTTAAATTTTTAGGTGGTATCAAGGAAGAAAGCGTCGAGAATCTTCTGGAAAAAATCGATTCCGAACACAACGAATGCAACAGATGCGACAGCGGCGTATCTACAGCGGAAAATTCCGTCGGAGACGAAATTTTATACAATAAAAAAAAATTACAAAGGATATGCTCCTGTCAATATTACAGAGAAAGCTGCGCTTTGTGTAGCGCTGGTAGTTCCAGTACAGGATCTAATCAGGATAATACGGAAAATCAACAGGATAGTATAATCGAGGAAGGAAGCGATGGGTTTATTAAAAAGTAAGAATATTTTTTGGTTTATTAGTCGGAAGGATTTTTGCAATTTTTTATTTTTAGTTTGACTGATGATATAGAGGAGGATAATTTTTCCGAAGAAAGACGAAAAGTGCCTCCTGTATCTGCAAATAATCATCTTTACTGCCACTCCTCTACTTTAGACTTGCCTTCAGATGCCTTATATCATAATATGGACCCAAAGACTCAAAAGTATTTTTTTTCTTAATATATTATCCTTTATTTATTAGTTATCATTAATTCAATTCAATTTATATTATCAAATAAACTTTATTTTAATGTTTTTTTCAGATTTTTTTTTCGATTTTCTATATTTTTTCAATTTAAGTTTTTTCTCAATTTTTTCAATTTTCTCTTCAATTGTTTTCAATACTCACCTTATTTTCCTTTTTTTTAAATATTTCTGAAAAATTTTCACTTTTCATTATTTTTTTTTTCACTTTTCTATATTTTTCTTTTAATTGTCTTCAATATTCACTTTTTCCACTTCATCTTCATTATTATTTTTCAGTTTTTTTTCATTTATTTCTGAATTTTTCCACTTTTTTTTCTCAATTATTTAATATTATTTTATTATTTTTTGTAGGACTTTAACTTATATAATCAAAGAAATGATCGACACCGAAAGGGACTACGTAAAATCCTTGGACTACGTAATAGTAAACTACATTTCAGAATTACAAAGAGAAGACATTCCGCAGGCGCTTCGCGGACAAAGAAATACAGTCTTCGGAAACGTCGAAAAAATCTACGAATTCCACAGTCATCATTTCCTGAACGAACTCGAGGAATTCATAAATAATCCCCTACAAGTCGGACAGATTTTTCTTAAATACGATAAAAGGTTTTATTTGTACGCCCTGTACAATAAGAATAAACCCAAATCGGATTCGTTGATGTCCGAATACGGATCCATATTTTTTAAGGTAAAATATTAATTTTTCAAATTTATTTATTTTTATTTTTTGTTAATTTTGTGTTTTTTTCAAATATTTTCAAGTTATTTTTGAATTTTTTTCATTTGGTGCTTAATTTTTTTATTAAATTCTTTTTTTATTTTTTTTCCATTTCTTGGTTGATTTTTTCAAAATTATTTTCAATTTTTTTTGTTTGTATTTAATTTTTTATTATACGTGGTTTATAAATTTTTTTATCGAATATTTTTCCATTTTTAAATATTTTTCTCGATTTTTTTTCCATTTTGTATTTAATTTTTCATTAGTTATATTTTTATCAATTTATCTTAAATTTTTTTCCAATATTTATTATTTTGTTTCATTTTTTATTGGACCCATTTTTAAATTTTTTTTCCAGAGTAAACAGTTAGAATTAGGAGACAAGATGGACTTGGCCAGTTACCTCTTGAAGCCAGTCCAAAGAATGGGAAAATACGCTTTGCTGCTTCAACAATTGATGAAAGCCTGTCCATCTTCTTCATCTGAAAGAGTCATCCAAGAGATGGAAGACTTGAAATTAGCCGAGGAGATGGTTCGATTCCAATTGAGACATGGAAACGATTTGCTAGCCATGGATTCCATAAGGGAATGCGATGTAAGTTTTTAACAAACATTTTTCCAAAAATAACTTTTTATTCACATTAAAATTCCACTAACTTCAACTCTTTCCTAATTTCCATCAATTTTCCCCGATCTTCTTTAAGTTTTCTTCTCATTCTTCAATCCATTTGCATCAAGTCTTTGCACCTCCATAATCTCATTTTCCAGTGTACCTCTTTTTTGACGAGTTTTCAATTCCAGGTAAACCTTAAGGAACAAGGTCGACTCCTTAGGCAAAACGAATTTCTCGTTTGGGAAGGACGAAGCGGTAAAAAATCGCTCAGACAAGTTTTCCTTTTCGAAGATTTGATACTATTCAGCAAAGCCAGAAGATTTCCAGACCGCAAGGTACATATTTCAGCTTAAATTAGGATAGTTCCGATTTTTAATTCGTACGGCAGCCGTACGTGAAAAACTTACTTGCAAACAGGGATTTATGAAAATATTCGAACGTAAATCAGAGCTTTACTTATTTATTAATTAATTATCCGGTTTTTTTTTAATGGTCGATTGTCGTATGGAAATAAACGTACGTACAAGCAGGGCTTTATTTATTAATTAATTATCCGGCCAGTATTTGTATACGGTTTTATATAAGGACGTAAAACAGGGCTTCACTTACTGTTTAATATTACTTTTCCGGTATTTTGTCGGTACGGCAGCCGTGCGGAATTAAACGCACCTACAAGCAGGGCTTTATTTATCAATTAATTCCGAGCGGTATTTGTATACGGTTTTATATAAGGACGTAATACTTATTCTTTAGTATTCATTTTCCGGTATTTTGTTCGTACGGTAGCCGCGCGGAATTAACCGTACGTACATACAAGGCTTTACTTTAAATTTTGTTTTTTTTTAGAATCTCGACTTATACATATATAAAAATAGTATTAAAATGACTGATATCGGACTGACAGCGAAAATTGGCGAGAGTCCAACGAAATTCGAAATTTGGTTTAGAAAAAGAAAACCGAACGATACTTTCACTCTTCAATCGATGACTGAAGAAGTGAAGAAAATATGGACTGAGGAGCTGTCGCAGCTGTTATGGCGACAAGCTATTAAAAATAGAGGTAGGTTGTTATACGGGTAATGTAGGAAAAGTTGATATATTTTTTCAAAACATTTTATTGCAGCTGTCAGAATGGCGGAAATGTCTTCGATGGGTATTGGAAATAAACCTTGTTTGGACATAAGACCTAGCGATAATCAGATCAGCGACAGATCCATTAGTTTTGCTCAACTTAGTCGAAGTAAGTCCGATACACTTTTAACCAAAAAAAAATGTAGTTTCTTAGAAATATCCAAACCTCTTCCTAAAACCCTGAAATTTATAAGAACCAGCTTTAAATTGAAAAAAAGTTATTGCAAAACTTGCAAATGTTACAATTCTAATTATATTTAAATTTAACGATTTTATGATAATTTTTTCTCAATTTATTTTGTTTATTAATAAATTTTAATTTTTTGTTTATTTATCACGAATTATTATAAATAAATATTTATTTTGGCGTGTTTTTTTGCTGTTTTATTGCAATATATTTAATTCTGCACCTTCATTTTGATATTTTTTCATTTACATCCGAAATCATCAAAAAAAAATTATTAAAAAAGGGGGTCATGTAAAAAAAAGATAGCTATAGTTCTAATTTATTGAAATACTCTTTAAATGGAAATTTATCGTATTGAACATTTTTGTGGGGGGCAGGGGGAGAAAAACACAAATTCAAGTGAAAGTTCCTTTGGAAAAATACCAAAAATTCAGATGGAGTTGTCAAAGTGAGCAAATTGACGAATAGTGGAAAATAATTCTCCAAAAATTAAAAAAAAATACTCAAAAATCACTTAGCAAACACTTTTTGTGACATATCCGAACCCAGTGACTGGAGACACTTTTTTTAATAAAAAAAAAAGTATTTTCAATATAAAACTTCAACTTTTTAAAACTATTCTAAAAATGCCCGGTATTTATTATTGTTTTTCAACACACTCACTTTTTCAATAATAAAATTTTTCTCGCACTTTTCATTGTATTAACAACAAATGCATATTTTAAGTTGACTCAACAAATGTTTAAAGTGTGATTCAACAAATAGGATGATTTATATTATGACTACCAATAATTTATTATTTCAGTTACAATAACATTCCAAACAACCCCCCGTATATATATTTATGCCACTCCTCTCCATTCAACCAATTCCTCAGTCTCCTAATTTTTCTCTCCTTCAATATTAGAAATATTAACGCATATTTCACACAAACTTTGCATTATTTACTGAAATGAATTGTTTATTTATTTATTTTAACAATTTTTCCATTTTTTCTAGAATAATTCTTTATTTTATATAGTAAATTACCCATATTTGAGGATAATTCTATATTTTATAAATTAATTCTCTATTTTCCAAAACGATTCTTTATTTTCTTCCTCTATTTTCTAAAATAACTTCGCTATTTTCTGCAATAATTCTTCAATTTCTAGAATAATTGCTCCACTTTCTGCAATAATTCCCAAATTTCCAGAATAATTTCTCAATTTTCTAGAATAATTTCTCAATTTTCTAGAATAATTTCTCAATTTTCTAGAATGATTTCTCTATTTTCTAGAATATTTTCTCATTTTCTGGAATAATTATATTTATTCAATTTCTAAAATAATTTCTATATTTTATGCAATAATTCCCCAATTTCCAGAATAACTTCTAGAATGATTTCTCTATTTTCTAGATTATTTTTTCAATTTAGGAATAATTCTATATATTTAATTTCCAAAATAATTTCTCTATCTTCTGCAATAATTCCCCAATTTCCAGAATAATTTCTCAATTTTCTAGAATGATTTCTCTATTTTCTAGAATATTTTTTCATTTTCCGGAAAAATCATATTTATTTAATTTCTAAAATAATTTCTCTATTTTATGCAATAATTCCCCAATTTCCAGAATAACTTTTCCATTTTCTAGAATGATTTCTCTATTTTCTAGATTATTTTTTCAATTTAGGAATAATTCTATATATTTAATTTCTAAAATAATTTCTCTATCTTCTGCAATAATTCCCCAATTTCCAGAATAATTTCTCAATTTTCTAGAATGATTTCTCTATTTTCTAGAATATTTTTTCATTTTCTGGAAAAATCATATTTATTTAATTTCTAAAATAATTTCTCTATTTTATGCAATAATTCCCCAATTTCCAGAATAACTTTTCCATTTTCTAGAATGATTTTTCTATTTTCTATATTATTTTTTCAATTTCTGGAAATATTATATTTATTTAATTTCTAAAATAATTTCTCTATCTTCTGCAATATTTCCCCAATTTCAAGAATAATTTCTCAATATTCTGGATTTTCAAGAATGATTTCTCTATTTTCTAGAATATTTTTTCATTTTCTGGAATATATATTTAATTTCTAAAATAATTTCTCTATTTTATGCAATAATTCCCCAATTTCCAGAATAACTTTTCCATTTTCTAGAATGATTTTTCTATTTTGTAGATTATTTTTTCGATTTCTGGAATAATTATATTTATTTAATTTCTAAAATAATTTTTCTCTCTTCTGCAATAATTCCCCAATTTCCAGAATAATTTCTCAATTTTCTAGAATGATTTCTCTATTTCCTAGAAAATTTTTTCATTTTCTGAAATAATTATATTCATTTAATTTCTAAAATAATTTCTCTATTTTATGCAATAATTCCCCAATTTCCAGATTAACTTTTCCATTTTCTAGAATGATTTCTCTATTTTCTTGAATCTATTTTTTCTAGAATAATTCTATATTTTCTAGAATAATTCTATATTTTTCAGAAAAATTTCTTAATTTTCCAAAATAATTCACTTTTTTCAAATTTTTTTTCTATTTTCCAAAATAATTCACTTATTTCAACATTTATCTCTTTATAGCCGTTCCACGCTTCCGTAATTCCATCGCAGGCTCGATAGTTGACAGCTGCCGACCGGTAGCTCGACCTCAATCAGTAATATCGATGTCAAGTGTTTCCTCAAGCAGTACAAGTTCAGGAGGATCAGCAGGCTCCGCCGGAACACCGAGCGGATCAACTCCACTAAGCTTAGGTTTTGAAAACTGTGACGGAACACAGAATTTTCACAAATCTTCCACATTGAATAGCCAGTGCTCCGTAGGTAAGAATTATCCTCGAATTTATATTAATTTTAATTAATTTATTTGAATTATGCCACTATCCTTTTATTGTCCTTTGAAAAAATCCTTAAAATATTTAAAATGTTTTTTTGTTCAAAATTTTAAGTTATTCGAATGTTTTGAATCTGATTACGTCAAAATTTGGGGGTGGAGAAATATGAAAAAAAAATTAAAAAAAAAAATGGGGAAACTCGCAAAATTCGTTCGTTCTTTAAGGGAGAAACAAAAAGGGGGAAATCTAGCAAAATTACAATATATTCCTCTTAAGGGGAGAAAAAAATTAAAGAAAGGGGGAATCCCTCAAAATAACGCCAAAATTACAAAATAATCGTTTTATAGAGGTGGGAAAAATTTTAAAAATACGTGAAAATATGTTGATGTCTTTTAACTTCCTCAGTTCCTTTTTCCAATCAAACCTACTCGTTTTTTCCTATTTAACCCATTATGGTGGCCGTTCTATTATTTTTGGAAATTTAATCAATTTTTTTTTTCAGAAAGCGGAATCATCGCGGACATGTCTGTGGGTTCTGACGAATTTTCGGAACAAGCACCATCAGGCCTTTAAATTAAAAAGAAAATTATAATAAAAAATAAAGAGAAATTTATTATGAAATAATTTTTATATTACTTTGTTTTGGCTGTTTTAAGTCAACACACACCATGTGCCAGGTTATAATTCTAATTATTATTAAGTAATTATTATTTTGAATAGAAATTTATATGATTGATTGATTAATTTATATTTGTAAATACGACCAAATTTTATGTTCCTCAAATTATTTCGAGACCTATTTTCATTGTGAATTTTGACTTGCCGACTGCTAAAATTTTTTTTATTGTCGAAAATTCGGTTTTAAAAAATTTTTTAATGATTCTTTTTCTCGCAAGTCATCGGTAAACGGTGAAATCTACTGTTGTTTTCTTTTTCAAAAATATAAATTATCGCAGTGGATTACACTGTTGCCAAGTCTGAAATTATTTCTTGTATTTTATGGATTGAATTTTATTGGTGAACCGTACGAAAGGTACTTTAAAGTTTCGATACATTCTTCATTTTCTCGGTTTAAAAAAAAATTAAATAAATACTTATATCTTAACAATTTTCTCTGTGTTCTAAAATAATTCACTTATGTATTTCAAAAAAATTGTTTCATTTAAAATAATTCACTTATTTTAAGCATTATTCCCTCATTTTTTAAATCTGAACAACTTTTCTCTAATTTTTAATTAATTGACTTATTTTTATGAAATAATTGATTTTTATCAAAAATTTTCTCTATTTTCTGGAATAATTCACTTAATTCAAAAAAATTTCATCATTTTTTCGAATAATTAAGTCAATTCTATCACAATTCCTTCATATTGTAAATCTGAGCAGTTTTTCTCTAATTTCTAAAATAATTGACTTAATTTGAAAAAAAAATTATGTAAAATATTTCACTTATTTTAAGCATAATTCCCTCATTTTTTAAATCTGAACAACTTTTCTCTAATATCTAAATAATTGATTTATTTTGAAAATGTATCCTCATTTTTATGGAATAATTAATTTTTATCAAAAATTTTCTCTATTTTCTGGAATAATTCACTTATTTTAAAAATTTTTCCTCATTTTTTCGAATAATTAACTCAATTTCATCATAATTCATTCATATTGTAAATCTGAACAGTTTTTCTCTAATTTCTAGAATAATTGACTTAATTTGAAAAAAAAATTATGTAAAATAATTCACTTCTTTTAAGTATAATTATTTCCTCATTTTTTAAATCTGAACAACTTTTCTCTAATTTTTAAATAATTGACTTATTTTTATGAAATAATTAATTTTTATCAAACATTTTCTCTATTTTCAGGAATAATTCACTTATTTCAAAAATTTTTCCTTATTTTTTCGAATAATTAACTCAATTCCACCATAATTCCTTCATATTGTAAATCTGAGTAGTTTTTCTCTAATTACTAAAATAATTGACTTAATTTGAAAAAAAAATTTTATGTAAAATAATTCACTTATTTTAAGCATAATTATTTCCCCGATTTTTTAAATCTAAACAACTTTTCTGTTTTATCTAAATAATTGACTTATTTTGAAAATGTATCCTTATTTTTATGAAATAATTAATTTTTATCAAACAGTTTCTGTATTTTCTGAAATAATTCCCGTATTTTGTAGTTTTTTTTCATTTTTTTTTTAAATAATCAACTTAATTCCACCATAATTCTTTCAGTTTGTAAACCTGAGCAGTTTTTCTCTAATTTCTAAAATAATTGACTTATTTTGAAATTTTTTTCTCTATTTCATGAAATTAGTTATTTTATATCAAAAATGTTCTGTTTTCTGAAGTAATTGACTTATTTTGAATAATTTTCTTCATTTTCTATATTTTCTAAAATAATTCACTAAATTCAACCAAACTTTTTTCATTTTTTAAATTTAAACAAAAAAATTAAAAAAAAATATTATACTACAGGGTAAATGATCATTCCACTACATTTTGATTTCTTTGACAATTACTGCATATTTTTCTAACCAAATTTTTCAAAATAATACACAGGGTGATTCCGAAAAACTTTAAATTACCTATCGTAGCCTGGTTTACGTTTACATATAGTAAATAATAGCGTACCTAATATTCCGAAAAAAAAATATAAGAAAAACATATTTTATTATTATTGAATACCATTTAATTTATTATTATTATATAACTAGTGTGTACTTAAATATGTCATATTTGATATACCGGTACTCCTACGACTAATAATATTTTTTATCTTATCTCAACTTTCCAGTAAAATCTTCCAGTTAAATCTTTCAAAATAGAAAAAATTTCACCCGACTCTTATCTTCAAGTCTTCCTCTTTTTTTATTATGAACAAATTTTTTGTTTCATGACGTTCGCTATTTGGAAAACTGCGAAAATTTAAATTAAAAATTTCCAGATCTTTCTTTTATTTATTTTTATTTTATTGGAAGGGGGGTACTGGTGGGTTACTGCTACTAAAACTAAAACGGAACACAATAGATTCAGGGAATTGATCACGCTCGCTTTGTACATAAATACAATTTACAATACTCTACATTTTCAGTCATTAACACATACACACACCTGATCACTAATACAAAAAAGATAGTTTTAAACGAATTTTTGTAAATGCATGGATTTTTTTATAATAGACTATGTAGTCATATTCGAAAAATTAATGGAATATATTATATTATGTAAAAAGTAACAAAACGTACATTTTATTTTATGCCTTCACATTTCCAATTGACTTGAACCATCCTTTTTCCATTTTTATCCATTCTCCGTCTTCTACGAATTGCCGAAAATTTATTTTTGTAAAATATGGCGGTACATAATTTTGGCGACAACAGGTTTCGGAATTACTCATAAAACCTTCAATAAAATTTTTTTTATTTCAATTTACATCCCAGATTGGTGATCTGCCCCCCCCTCCACTCGTTCGTATTTATATATTTTTTAACCCCCCAATATTCAATCTCGGCTAAGAAAAGTTTCCCATAGAAACGAATTTGTACAGTTTCCAACACCAAAAGTAGAATCGCCTACTCTATTATTTATAAAAACTTCCGACAGAGGGCGAAGGTAGTATATTCGACAAAAAGTGTTCAATTTAATGAATTTTATCAAGCCTGGAGGACGCGATAATTTTTATTTGTTCTTCAATAAGAATAGGCCAAAATTTTCAAATTTAAACCAATCATTTTTTAATTGCGGCAAAAATTATAAATAAAAATTGTCACCGTGTTCGGGATTCGAACCCAACGCCTACAATTAATAATTTTCGCAGCCAAACCTCTATACCACTCGGCGTCGAAGACATAATAATTTATCAACCCAGCTTTTGTTTATAGACATATTATTATGAGCTGAGCTGAGCTATACATTAGATTTGTTTATTGCAAATACGTCAAAAGTGATTGGAAATTATTTTATAGAAAATTTTGATATCTACATTTTTTATTTGAAACTGTTTCCAATATTTCGTATGTTTTCGAGATATTTCCAAAAAAAAGTGATTTTCGGGGTAGTTTTTTATTTTTTCTTGCCCCCCAAATAGAATTAATATTCTATTATTAGTCGAAACGAACTTACATTCAAATATGCAGGCTTTCGTTATGAATGGTAGTTTAAATATTCATCTACTCGACTAATTGGAAAGATAGAACGTTCTAGTTTTCACCAATCGATTCAGGGAAAAATTTTACATATACTATTAAATTTTGAGTCGATATTTCCAAGTATTAAGGGGTATAACATTTAAATCGTGAACAATTTCCATACCTACACCTTTGTTCATAGTTTTAAAGAAAAAAAAAATTTTGGGACATGAAAAATGGTAGAAATTTGTGAAATGGGATTTTTTGGGACGACAAAATAATTCTATTATAAAACAATTTCAAACTTCTTACAGTTTTCTACACCGAAAGAAAAATCGAAACTTCATTCTTAGACATTTCCAATAGAGGGCACAAGCAGTATCTTCAGCGTATAATTTAATTTAATGTAGGCTTTACTTAAAGAAATTAAAAACTTTGGAATGATGAAATGTTTGTGAAGAATCATTTTATTTTATTTCGTATTCTTTTACTGACCATTATTGCTGTCCCATTCTTTCCTTGTTTTTCCTCTCCTGAGTAAAGTTTTTTTCTATTTTTCCTGATTTCTTGTAGCGCTAGACTGTATAAATTATAATTCTTCATTTCTTGAGCTAAATCGTGCATTTTCCCAACTTTTAGTATCGTTTTGATATTCCATGTAACAATTTTCAATGCGTTTCCTTTTTGTTTTTCCCGTTTCACTCTATTTGAAATTTTCCTAGCGTTGTTATAAATTTGGTTACTGCTTTTTCCTTATTATTTGCCAGTTTTTTGGGACGAGAAATCGATTGGCACGGTCAGTTTTTTGATAAAATCATTCTTTCGCCTTCAAATCATGAAATTTTCGAAAATCCACTTTTCAAAACCAAAAATACTCATAACTCGACTAATAGGAAAGATAGACCGTTCTAGTCTTCACCAATCGATAGAGGGGACAATTTTACATATTTTAGTGAATTTTGAGTCGATATTTCCAAAGATTAGGGAAGTTAGAAAAAAGCAATTTGTTTCGCAAAATATTTCCATACCTACCCCTTTGTTCTAAATTTTCGACAAAAAAATTAAAAAATGGCTAAAGAGTCGTAAAGAGGGATTTTTTGGGCCGAAAAATCGACTGGCACAATCAGTTTTTTGATAAAATCATTATTTCGCCTTCAAATAGAGTCATGAAATTTTCGAAAATCCACTTTTCAAAACAAAAAATACTCATAACTCGACTGATAGGAAAGATAGAACGTTCTAGTCTTCACCAATCGATAGAGGGGACAATTTTACATATTTTATTGAATTTTGAGTCCATATTTCCAAGGATTAAGGGAGTTAGAAAAAATCAAGTTGTATCGCAAAATATTTCCATAGCTACCCCCTTTGTTCTAAATTTTCGACAAAAAAATTATAAAAAATGCTAAAAATTCGTAAAGAGGGATTTTTTGGGCCGAAAAATCGACTGGCACAATCAGTTTTTTGATAAAATCATTATTTCGCCTTCAAATAGAGTCATGAAATTTTCGAAAATCCACTTTTCAAAACAAAAAATACTCATAACTCGACTGATAGGAAAGATAGAACGTTCTAGTCTTCACCAATCGATAGAGGGGACAATTTTACATATTTTATTGAATTTTGAGTCCATATTTCCAAGGATTAAGGGAGTTAGAAAAAATCAAGTTGAATCGCAAAATATTTCCATAGCTACCCCCTTTGTTCTAAATTTTCGACAAAAAAATTATAAAAAATGCTAAAAATTCGTAAAGAGGGGTTTTTTTGGCCAAAAATTCGACTGGCACAATCAGTTTTGTGATAAAATCATTATTTCGCCTTCAAATAGAGTCATGAAATTTTCGAAAATCCACTTTTCAAAACAAAAAATACTCATAACTCGACTAATAGGAAAGATAGAACGTTCTAGTCTTCACCAATCGATAGAGGGGACAATTTTACATATCTTAGTGAATTTTGTGAATTTTGAGTAGATATTTCCAAAGATTAAGAGAGTTAGAAAAAATCAATTTGTATCGCAAAATATTTCCATAGCTACCCCCTTTGTTCTAAATTTTCGACAAAAAAATTATAAAAAATGCTAAAAATTCGTAAAGAGGGTTTTTTTTGGCCAAAAAATCGACTGGCAAAATCAGTTTTGTGATAAAATCATTATTTCGCCTTCAAATAGAGTCATGAAATTTTCGAAAATCCACTTTTCAAAACAAAAAATACCATAACTCGACTAATAGGAAAGATAGACCGTTCTAGTCTTCACCAATCGATAGAGGGGACAATTTTACATATCTTAGTGAATTTTGAGTCGATATTTCAGAAGATTAAGGGAGTTAGAAAAAAGCAATTTGTTTCGCAAAATATTTCCATACCTACCCCTTTGTTCTAAATTTTCGACAAAAAAAAAATTAAAAGTGCTAAAAATTCGTAAAGAGGGTTTTTTTTGGCCAAAAAATCGACTGGCACAATCAGTTTTGTGATAAAATCATTATTTCGCCTTCAAATAGAGTCATGAAATTTTCGAAAATCCACTTTTCAAAACAAAAAATACTCATAACTCGACTAATAGGAAAGATAGACCGTTCTAGTCTTCACCAATCGATAGAGGGGACAATTTTACATATTTGAGTGAATTTTGAGTCGATATTTCCAAAGATTAAGTGAGTTAGAAAAAAGCAATTTTTATCGCAAAATATTTCCATACCTACACCCCTTTGTTCTAAATTTTCGACAAAAAAAAATTAAAAATGCTAAAAATTCGTAAAGAGGGGTTTTTTGGGCCGAAAAATCGACTGGCACAATCAGTTTTTTGATAAAATCATTATTTCGCCTTCAAATAGAGTCATGAAATTTTCGAAAATCCACTTTTCAAAACAAAAAATACTCTTAACTCGACTAATAGGAAAGATAGAACGTTCTAGTCTTCACCAATCGATTCAGGGGAAAATTTTACAAATATTAGTGAATTTTGAGTCGATATTTCCAAGCATTAAGGGAGTTAGCAAAAAGCAATTTATTTCGCGAAATATTTCCATACCTACTACCTACCCTTTTGTTCAAAATTTACAACAGAATTTTTTTTAGGAGTGAAAAATGCTAAAAATTCGTAAGAGGGGGTTTTTTGGGACGAGAAATTGACTGGCACAGTCAGTTTTTTGATAAAATCAGTCTTTCGCCTTAAAATAGAATCATGACATTTTCCAAAATCCACTTTTCAAAACAAAAGATACTCATAACTCGGCTAATTTGAAATATAGAACGTTCTAGTCTTCACCAATCGATTCAGGGTAAAATTTTACATGATAATTTTTACAATGCTTCGATCAAATTTTCAATTTATAGAATTTATATCGTTTTTACAACTAATTTTCTCTTAATTTTCCAACTAAAGTATTGGAATTACCCTCGCAGTTAACAAAAAGTTCCAGCGACAATCGACATAATATTTTTGTGAAGAGTTACAAATTGTACGGAATTTAGTCGTTCTTAATTCGAACAAAACCAAACCGTAAAACTGGAAACTGCATTATAATATTATATAGTTTGAATTTGAGTAAAATTTGAGACGGAAATACTTTCGTAAAACATTCCTAGTTTAATTAAACTCGTAACATATTTTCCAGTTACAATAAATTAGCGAAGTTCGAGTGCCGAATGCAGTTATTCGTCGTTGACAAAATTTTAACGTCAGGGGGAAAAAAGCGGATTACAAAAAAAAGAAAAAAAAAATTAACGTGCGGGTAATAAATTTATTCGAATACTAGACGTCAATTTATTATCTTTTTATTTCGCGTGAAAATGATTCATTATAATTTCTTCTATTGCCATGTTTTTTTGAATTAAAATTTGGAAAAATTTAACTTGCTTTTCAACCCATCTCGAAGAGATAACTCGATTTTCGTCGACTCCCTTTCCAAAAATGTTTTTGTTTTCCTCTATTTCTCTTCAATTTCTCTTCATCCTGCTTCTATGTCCAAACCATTTTCTATTATACTTATCTCCATTTTTCCTTCTTTAATTCTGTATAACCCCCAAAAATCTCCACCACTGTAGCTCTACGAGATATTTTTTCTTCTTCAATTTTACTATCTACTGAATTTTTTTTGTATGTTTTGATTATATTTTCTTTCTTTTTTTTTCTTCTATTATACTAAATAACTTAATTCTTCTATATTTTTTTAAAATTTAATATTCAATTTTTATTTTTCCCAGAGGCGTAACCAAATCTTTTTCTCCCAAATTTCTCCATCCCAGGAAGAATTTCTTAAAAATAATAGTAGGTATACTAAGCCGCTTCGAGCCCAGCGGAAATGCACATGCCCTCCTGAAAAGCTCACCAAACCCACCCACCCACGTAGCACTTGACGTGGCACGTGACGTTTGACATCGCACGTGACGTTCGACGTGGCACTTGACGTTTGAAGTAACAGGTGACGTTTGACGTCGCACGTGGCACGTTATTCAAATCATATAGTTCAGGAGTCGGTGGGTTTGGTTAGGTATTTAGGAGGGCATGCGCATTTCCGCTGTGCTCGGACCGGCTTAGTATGTCTACTAATTATTTTTTCCCATCTCTGAGTTGCCCTGTAAAATAACATCCTTCATATATCGTTCCGATGTCGATTCGAAGGATAATAATTTTCGTAAACTTTTGTTTACCCATCGTCGTTGATATTAATTCTCTTATATTTGTCGAAGCAGGATTTCTCATTTAATTTTCCTTGAATATTTAAACGTAGTCGATGGTTTCTTTGTACATTAGTGGTTTTTGTGATGTTGCAAGTTTTTGAAATTGCCTTTTGAGGAGAGGAGATTAATTGTTGTGCATTTCGTCGGGTTAATTCTGTCAAAGAGATAACGATAGAAATGTATTTTCAGTATAAATATAAGTATATTTCGAGGAAAAAAAAATTGACAAGTTTAAAATCGTCCTCGACATCGTTTTTGGAAATGATTCGGCGATTAAGAAAAACCTTTTCATCGATAAAAAAATTTCTGATTTTCATAACTTTTCACTTCGTTCTTACATCGTTCTACAGGAAGAACTTGAAAAATTACATATAATAATTCTACATGGTCTTTCTCACATGTTTCTACATTCCTTCTACCTTTTGTATTTCTCTGTTCCCTCTATGCCTTTCTTTTCGTTGTCTACAAATATTATTTGCTCCATCAACAATTC
>OX387430.1:2780053-2973447 GCA_947563755.1 Lochmaea crataegi
ATGTTTTAAAAACGTATGTTGGAAAATGAAGAAAAGTTGAAAAGTATTGAAAAACGTTGATAAATGAAATGTTGAAAATAATTAAAAATGTTGAGAAATGTACTAACAAATATTTCAAATTATTGGGAAGTATTGAAAATGAGAGAAAACATTGAAAAAAATTGAGAAATTCTTAGAAAACGTCAAAATTGTTGGAAAATTGAGAGAAATATTGGAAAATGTTGGAAGATGTCCAGAAACGTTTAAAAATAATGGGATAGTATTGAAAAATGGGAAAACGTTACAAAATGTTGAGAAATGTTTTAAAAACGTCCAAATATGTTGGAAAATTAATAGAAATGTTTGAAAACGTTAAAAATTGTTGAAAAATCTAAAATAATATTGAAAAAAGGATGGAAAATGTTGAGAAATGTTCAAAGAGATTAAGAAGTATTGAAAAATGGGAAAAACGTTACAAATTGTAGAGAAATGTTTTAAAAACGTCCAAATATGTTGCAAATAGTTGAAAAATGTTTTTAAAACTTCAAAATTTGTTGCAAAATGAATAGAAATGTTTGAAAACGTTAGAAATTGTTGAAAAATGTTGAATGTTGAAAAATCTAAAAGAATGCTGGAAAATGTTGAGGAATGTTTTAAAAACGTCACATTATGTTGGAAAATTAAGAGAAATGTTTTAAAAACGTCAAGTTATGTTGGAAAATGTTAAGAAATGGTTTAAGAACGTCAAATTGTGTTGGAAAATGAAGAGAAATGTTTTTAAAAACGTCAAAATATGTTGGATAGTGTTGAAAATTGTTTTTCTCTACAATCGCGCGTAAAATGACTAATTACTATATTCAAATGAAATCGTAAAGTCGACAAATGCCGAGGATTGTTACTTTACGCTCTAGAGCAAGAAAAGGAATCTTCTTCGCTCGCTTGTTTCATCAAATTTGGTGGGATTAGCCATGACGACGAAAAAGAATAAATGAACGTCAAGTTACCAGATAATACTATACTACCTACTTTATTAACCATTTTAATTGGCTTTATTAATTTCCCACAACATGGATGTACGATAAAAATATTAAAAGGGTTCTCTTTTTAACTATTGAATCTGAAGATTAAGTAACAATAAAATTCAGGTACTTTTTGGAACAAAATTTATTCCGCAATTAATTATGCAAGGGTTAATGAAGAGTTTTTCACTTGTTGGAAATTTTGCATAAAATCCCTAATAATTTGCAAATTAAATACCCGAGATTTTTTTCCACCCTTCAGATCTAAAAGGCGTAGATGTTTCGAAAAAGATAAAATTAAATAAAGTAAGTACGAGTATAGTTCAAAATATATCGTTGGTTTCTACTGTCATAATTAACCTATCCACTTGAACCTCACTGTGTAAGTCCGATAATCTATAAATATAGATTAAAAAGCGACCCAGTCTTGAAATATGGCAACTTTTGGTAACTATTTAATAAAAAAATATCAATTCATCAAGCCACATTTTCGTTTTTGAATATCTATGATAATTTACATAATCTTCCGGTGCAATTTCCCGACAACAAAGCATTAATCTCTTTAGTTAAAATTACCATCGTTATAATAAATATCTCGTCATCGGCAAAGCGCAGTTTGTGTAGGAAATTATATATCGTCCAACAGATGACGCTGGCATGACCCACACTACACAAAGGTCAACAAAGGAGTTTGTTGCACGTGTACATACTCATTTTTCACTCACTGGGAAATCGATGTATACATAGTCAAAGCGAAAAAAAAATATCCTTGAAAATAATTATTCAAAAGAACAAGGAAAAATATTAAAATATAAACGTTTCAATGCTCCTTAATAATGTATATTTTTTCCTTAGCCCGGCATCTCGAGGAGAACAAATTGATCCCATATATTCGTGCCCTCAGCTTTCGACTCGAATGACCTTTGAAATAACGATCATCCTACTTCCCATTTTTTTTCTCATCCTTTCCTTGCTGCGAAAAAGGGCACATCCTCAGATCGGGACGCAAAGACTCTTACACGTAGGGAAAAGGCTAGTTTGAGAAATGACGGTGTTCATCAAGGTAGATAATTTGTAACGAGATAATGGTTCAGAAGACAGATTCACCTATGAGGATTAATTTCGGCGTGTGTTATTAAGCGATGAAAAAAAGTTATGAAATACAAGATGTTAAAGTTGGAAAGTAACAGTTTTCAAAGGTTACTCCATACTTTTGGTTATAACTGTTCATCCTCGTATATTCTATTCGAAGAACATTCATTCGTTTGGGTTGTGCTCAACAGCCCTGGCACTTTGTACCATTTCCCATTTATCTATTTCCATTCCAGAAGCTTCCTGTCTTTTGGAGGGATTTTCAGTAGTTGTAATGGTTGTATTAATTCCTCTCCAAGTTCTCGCAGAAGCAGAGTATGTGAGAAGCTGTTTCATCATCAAGTTCACATTTTCTGTTCACTAATTTTGCCCGTTTTGTGCAGATGTTTCTTTAGGGTGCAGTGTCCAATTATCAATATCTTAGATTTTTAATATTTTTTTCATTAATTAGTGGAAATGATTAGAAACCCTTAGTTTCATTTAAAAAGTAATATGAGTAGATTCACAAAGTAAGGGTCCAAACAGTAAATTCAATTGCCAAATATTTTCAAAAATTGTCAAAAATGGTCAATAATTGTCAAAAATTTTGAAAAATGTTTAAAAATTTTTGAAAAATTGTCAGATTTTGGAAAAATCGTCAAAAATTGTCAAAAACTGTCAAAATTTTGAAAAAATGGTTAATAATTGGCAAATATGTTAAAATTTTTGAAAAATTGTCAAAAATTTTTAAATATGGTCAAAAATTTGGAAAAATGATAAAAAATTGTCAAAAACTGTCAAAATTTTGAAAAAATGGAAATAATTCCCAAATATTTCCAGAAATTGTAAAAAATTGTCAAAAATGGTCAATAATTGTCAAAAATTTTGAAAAATGTTTAAATTTTTTGAAAAATTGTCAAAAATGGTCAATAATTGTCAAAGACGGTCAATAATTGTCAAAACCAATCAAAATTCGTCAAAAATGGTCCAAAAGGATCAATAATTGTTAAAATTTGAAAAATGGTCAAAAATTATCAAAATTTTGAAAAAATGGTCAATAATTGCCAAATATCTTAAATTTTTGAAAAATTGTCAAAAATGGTGAATAATTCTCAAAGACGGTCAATAATTGTCAAAATTCGTCAAAAACTGTCAAAAATGGTCAATAATTTTTGAAAATTTTTGAAAAATTGCCAAAATTTTTTAAATATGGTCAAAAATTGTCATGAATTTAAAAAAATCGTCAAAAATTGTCAAAAACTGTCAAAATTTTGAAAAAATGGTTAATAATTGCCAAATATTTTCAAAAATTGTCAAAATTTGGAAAATGATCAATAATTGTCAAAAATTGCCAAAATTTTTGAAAAATGGTCAAATTTTTCGAAAAATTGTCAAAATTTGGAAAAAATGGTTAATACCTAATTATAAAAAACTGTCAAAAATGGTCAATAATTATTAAAAATTGTCAAAAATGGTCAATAATTATTAAAAATTGTCAAAAATGGTCAATAATTGTCAGAACCTGTGAAAAATGCTCAAAATTAATGTCAAAAACTGTCAAAATTTGAAAAAATGGTCAATAATTGCCAAATATGTTTAAATTTTGATAAATTGTCAAAATTTTTAAATATGGTCAAAAATTGTCAAAAATTTGGAAAAATGATCAAAAACTGTCAAAATTTTGGAAAAATGGTTAATAATTCCCAAATATTTCCAAAAATTGTCAAAAATGGTCAATATTGTCAAAGACGGTCAATAATTGTCAAAACCAATCAAAATTCGTCAAAATGGTCCAAAAGGATCAATAATTGTTAAAATTTTGAAAAATGGTCAAAAATTGTCAAAATTTTGAAAAAATGGTCAATAATTGCCAAATATCTTAAATTTTTTGAAAAATTGTCAAAAATGGTGAACAATTCTCAAAATTCTCAAAATTCGTCAAAAACTGTCAAAAATGGTCAATAATTTTTAAAATTTTTGAAAAATTGTCAAAATTTTTTAAATATGGTCAAAAATTGTCATGAATTTAAAAAAATCGTCAAAAATTGTCAAAAACTGTCAAAATTTTGAAATAATGGTTAATAATTGCCAAATATTTTCAAAAATTGTCAAAATTTGGAAAAATGATCAATAATTGTCAAAAATTGCCAAAATTTTTGAAAAATGGTCAAATTTTTCGAAAAATTGTCAAAATTTGGAAAAAATGGTCAATACCTAATTATAAAAAACTGTCAAAAATGGTCAATAATTATTAAAAATTGTCAATATGGTCAATAATTGTCAGAACCTGTGAAAAATGCTCAAAAATTGTCAAAACGGTCAAAATTTTTGAAAAATTGTCAAAAAGATCAATAATTGTCCTAACTGTCAAGATTGGTCAATAATTGTCAAAAACGGTCAATAATTATTAAAATTTGAAAAAATTGTCAAAAATTATTAAAATTTGAATAAATTGTCAAAAATTTGGAAAAATTGTCAAAATTTTGAAAAAATGGTCAATAATTGCCAATATGTTTAAATTTTTGATAAATTGTCAAAAATTTTTAAATATGGTCAAAAATTGTCAAAAATTTGGAAAAATGATCAAAAACTGTCAAAATTTTGGAAAAATGGTTAATAATTCCCAAATATTTCCAAAATTGTCAAAAATGGTCAATAATTGTCAAAGACGGTCAACAATTGTCAAAACCAATCAAAATTCGTCAAAAATGGTCCAAAAGGATCAATAATTGTTAAAATTTTGAAAAATGGTCAAAAATTGTCAAAATTTTGAAAAAATGGTCAATTATTGCCAAATATCTTAAATTTTTTGAAAAATTGTCAAAAATGGTGAATAATTCTCAAAGACGGTCAATAATTGTCAAAATTCGTCAAAAACTGTCAAAAATGGTCAATAATTTTTAAAATTTTTGAAAAATTGTCAAAATTTTTTAAATATGGTCAAAAATTGTCATGAATTTGAAAAAAATCGTCAAAAATTGTCAAAAACTGGTTTGAAAAATGGTTAATAATTGCCAAATATTTTCAAAAATTTGGAAAAATGATCAATAATTGTTAAAAATTGCCAAAATTTTTGAAAAATGGTCAAATTTTTCGAAAAATTGTCAAAATTTGGAAAAAATGGTCAATACCTAATTATAAAAAACTGTCAAAAATGGTCAATAATTATTAAAAATTGTCAAAAATGGTCAATAATTGTCAGAACCTGTGAAAAATGCTCAAAAATTGTCAAAAACGGTCAAATTTTTGAAAAATTGTCAAAAAGATCAATAATTGTCCTAACTGTCAAAATTGGTCAATAATTGTCAAAACGGTCAATAATTATTAAAATTTGAAAAATTGTCAAAATTTTGAAAAAAATGGTCAATAATTGCCAAATATGTTTAAATTTTTGATAAATTGTCAAAGACGGTCAATAACTGTCAAAATTCGTCAAAAAACTGTCAAAAATTGTCCAAATTTGAAAAAATGGTCAATAATTGCCGAATATGTTTAAATTTTTGATAAATTGTCAAAGACGGTCAATAATTGTCAAAATTCGTCAAAAAGTGTCAAAAAGTGTCAAAAATGGTCAAAAATTGTCAAAAATTGTCAAAAATTGTCAAAAATTGTCAAAAATTGTCAAAAATTTTCAAAAATTATCAAAATTTTTGAAAAATGGTGAAAAATTCACGAAAAATGTCATTCTATTGTGCATAAGAAGCAAGCTTCTGTCGGCGGTCCGACGACCGCTCACCTTTTTTTTTTATATTAATCGATCCTTTAAAAAAATTATCTAGAATTTCAATACGAAATTTCAGTTATTTTAGCCTGTATGATTATTTTACTATTTATTGACAGATTTTTTTTATTTTCTACGCCACTGCTTCTGTAAAATGTTTAATAGCCGAAAATTTCGGTTGTTTTGTTCGGCGTTTTTTAATTTTCCGAAACTTTCAAATTTTAGTAGCGTACACACCAAGGAAGGTGTTTGGATAACGCAACGATTTTTTCCTGTATAAATAAATTACAATTCCTAAGGGAGGCATTTTACAAACTTTATAATTATAATTTTGAAAAGTTTCCAAATTAAATAGGCACGCTAGATTAATGCCAAAAAAAAAACATAATCAACTGTTTGTAATGAGTTTCCATTGAAACGTTCCGACTGTGGCAAAATTTGTTCCTCCCAAAAATTATTAAAATTAACTATTGTACTCCCTGGTATGTATTTAGAACGTAACTTTGGGAAAATTTTGAAAAATTGTTTCTCAGAAATTCAACCAGAATTTAAAACTGATGAAAATTGAGAAAAACTTTAACTATACAGATTAAACACTGACACGACAATGACACATTACACAACAATACAAAAAAACTTATTTAAAATATAAGGATTTTAATGACATCCTTTTGCTCCTTTTAAATCACTTTACTATTCAGTGGAATTATATAAAGTCAAATTATTCGACTCTCTAAAAGAAAACACAATTTAGTTTTCAGAACTATTTTCATTTGCCGTTAATGCAGTCTGCGCTTTCGTTTCGAATTGAAAAACAAACAATGTATCGCAGCAACCCTTTTTACGGAAAAGCGATGTCAGACGTGATTCTATTGGACGTCAGCATAAAACTACTTTCCTTTCTTTAATATAAAAGAGGCGAAACATTGCAGAAACATGTCTATAGATAATCGGTTCGAAGTAAATGGTAATATTGCATGGTGTGTAGAATTTTTTGAACAAAGGAAATTGTACGAGGAAAAATCACACCTACTCTGTTGGAAAACTTGATATAGGTATATACAGGAAACTTGTAAATTGTATGATTTTTCTAGAATTGGTGCATATCGCACACTGGATCATTCATTCATTTATTTGAACAGCTCAGGCACTGGAACTGAATCTTTGTACCATTTCCCATGTTATCTACTTCCATACCAGAAGCTTCGTCTCTTCTATAAAGGCCACTAGTTTGACTGGAGGGATTTTCAGTAGTTGTGATGTTTGTATTAATTCCTCTCCAAAGTGCTTCCGAGGTCAGTAACTGTCTTCAAATGTCTCTTACCCAGTTTCAGTAGCCTGGTTGAGAGTTCCTTGTCTACCTTGTTCAGTAAACTCTTTGTATGGAGGTGCCCTTGTGTCAACCTCCTTTTGAGTTGGTGTTCCCTACTAACCTGTTTCCGATTTCCCATCTTATACAATCATCTTTTGTGATTCCACAAAACGGTTCCGGACCTATGAAGTCTCCTTTAGACCCTTCTTTAGCTAACTATTCCGCCATTTAATTACCTGCGGCAAAGTCGACAGCCAAAGAGTGGGATTATTGGGAAGAAGACGTTCCTCAACTTCTTGGCTGTTAGCTCGACAGCTCCAGCACAGCTTTCATCAGCAACTAAACTCCAACTGTTAGTGAATCACATCGACATTGACAATTATTGACCAATTTTGACAGTTTTGACAATTATTGACAATTTTTGAGGTTTTTGACAGGTTCTGACCATTTTTGACAATTTTTCAAAAAATTTCACAATTTTCAACCATTATTCACCATTTTTGACATTTTTTTATAATTATTTAAATTTTTTTCAAAATCTTAACAATTTTTGACCATTTTTTCAAAATTTTGACAATTATTGACTATTTTTCAAAATATTAACAATTATTGACCATTTTTGACAATTTTTCAAAAATTTTGATAATCATTGACCATTTTTTTTAAAATATTTAACAATTTTTGACCATTTTTGACCATTTTTGACCATTTTTGACCATTTTTGACCATTTTTGACCATTTTTGACTATTTTTGACCATCTTGACCATTTTTGACCATTTTGGACCATTTTTGACCATTTTTGACCATTTTTGACAATTTTTGACAATTTTTGACGATTTTTGATTGGTTTTGACAATTATTGACCGTCTTTGATAATTATTGAAAATTTTTGATAATTTTTCAAAAATTTTAACCGTTTTTCAAAATTTTTGACAATTATTGACCATTTTTTCAAAATTTTTACAAATATTGACCATTTTTGACAGTTTTTGACAAAGAGTGGGATCACTGGAAGAAGACGTTCCTCAACTTCTTGGCTGTTAGCTCGAGAGCTCCAGCACAGCTTTCATCAGCAACTAAACTCCAACTGTTAGTGAATCGCATCGACATTGACAATTATTGACCAATTTTGACAATTATTGACAATTTTGAGCTTTTTGACAGGTTCTGACCATTTTTGACAATTTTACAAAAATTTTGACAATTTTCAACCATTATTCACCATTTTTGACATTTTTTATAATTATTTAAATTTTTTTCAAAATCTTAACAATTTTTGACCATTTTTTCAAAATTTTGACAATTATTGACTATTTTTCAAAATATTAACAATTATTGTCTATTTTCAAAATATTAACAATTATTGACCATTTTTGACAATTTTTCAAAAATTTTGATAATCATTGACCATTTTTTTTAAATATTTAACAATTTTTGACCATTTTGACTATTTTTGACTATTTTGACTATTTTTGACTATTTTTGACTATTTTTGACTATTTTTGACTATTTTTGACTATTTTTGACTATTTTGACTATTTTTGACTATTTTTGACTATTTTTGACTATTTTTGACTATTTTTGACTATTTTTGACTATTTTGACTATTTTTGACTATTTTTGACTATTTTTGACTATTTTTGACTATTTTGACTATTTTTGACTATTTTTGACTATTTTTGACTATTTTTGACTATTTTTTGACTATTTTTGACTATTTTTGACTATTTTTGACTATTTTTGACTATTTTTGACTATTTTTGACTATTTTTGACCATTTTCGACCATTTTTGACAATTTTTGACGATTTTTGATTGGTTTTGACAATTATTGACCGTCTTTGACAATGATTGAAAATTTTTGATAATTTTTCAAAAATTTTAACCGTTTTTCAAACATTTTGACAATTATTGACCATTTTTTCAAAATTTTTACAAATATTGACCATTTTTTGACAGTTTTTGACAATGTTTGACCATTATTGACAGCAAGCAAGCTTAAAATTTTAACAATTATTGACAGATTCTGACAATTATTCACCATTTTTGACAATTTTTCAAAAATTTTGACAATTTTTAACAATTATTGACCATTTTTTAAAATATTAACAATTATTGACCATTTTTGACAATTGACAATGGAAATTTTCACAAATAAATTGATCCTTTTAGTGTGTTTTACTTCTAACAAAAAGAAGTTTTCACTTCAAAAATATTGTGGTAAAAAATGAGTGATAATTTCGTTCCCCATTTAAACAAAAAATACTATGTAAGACGATCTCAGCGTTATTCTCTATACATGTAACTCTATACTCGATATTTCGGTTCAAAATAGAGAAATTCCATTTTCTCGGCATAATTTCGGGTGAGTGTGTGTGTGTGTGTATCATTTCTCTAAGGATTCCAAAATTCCGATACTGTTTTTGAAATCCTGTGAAATTTACATTGCATAATTGAGTCCATAGTATATACACACATCGATGAGAATCCTCGCTAATCTGATCGAACTAAGGGTAAAATCAATCACATTCGTTGGAGAATATAAATTCAAGTCAAACAGTAAAATTGAAAAGTCACTATCGACGGTTTGACACTATATATTTATAACCGATGAAAAATTAATGAAACGCCAACATTAAGTGTAGGTGAAGGAAAATCGAAAAAAAAATTCGACCTTTAGGAAGCAGAAGGAAGCTGTGAAAAATTAGAAGAGCGACAAAAATATTCAAAAAAAAAGGTGCACAATAGAATGCGCGGTTGGGAAAACCATCAATAAAAATACGCGCAATAGAATGCGATGTTGGGAATTACATTAGACCCAGTATGTTTTACTAAGTTTTATTTTATATTTTATTGACCATTTTTTCAAAATTTTTGACAATTTTGTCAAAATTTTGACGATTTTTGACCATTTTTTAAAATTTTAACAATTATTGACCAATTTTGACAATTTTTGAGCATTTTTGACAGGTTCTGACAATTATTGACCATTTTTCAAAAATTTTGACCATTTGAAACAATTATTGACCATTTTTGACAGGTTTTTATAATTATTAACCATTTTTGACAGTTTTTTATAATTATTGACCATTTTTTCAAAATTTTTGACAATTATTGACCAATTTTGACAGTTTTGACAATTATTGACAATTTTTGAGCTTTTTGACAGGTTCTGATCATTTTTGACAATTTTTCAAAAATTTTGACCATTTTAGACCATTTTTCCAAATTTTAACAATTATTGACCATTTTTGACAATTTTAGAGCATTTTTGATAGGTTCTGACAATTATTGACCATTTTTCAAAAATTTTGACCATTTTCAACAATTATTGACCATTTTTGACAGTTTTTTTATAATTATTTACCATATTTTCAAAATTTTTGACAATTTTTGACCATTTTTTCAAATTTTAACAATTATTGACCATTTTTGACAATTATTGACCAATTTTGACAGTTTTGACAATTATTGACGATTTTTGAGCTTTTTGACAGGTTCTGACAATTATTGACCATTTTTCAAAAATTTTGTTCATTTTTCAAAAACTTTGATAATTATTGACCATTTTTGACAGTTTCTGACAATTATTGACCATTTTTGACAAATTTTCAAAAATTTTGACAACTTTCAACCATTATTCACTATTTTTGACATTTTTTATAATTATTGGAATTTTTTTCAAAATATTAACAATTTTTGACCATTTTTCAAAATTTTCACAATTATTGACCATTTTTGGCAACTTTCAAAAATTTTGACAATTATTGTGAATTTTTCGAAATATTCAACAATTTTTGATCATTTTTCAAAATTTTAACAATTATTGACTATTTTTGACCATTTTTGCAGGTTTTTGACAGATTCTGACAATTATTCACCATTTTTGACCATTTTTCAAAAATGTTGACAATATTTAACAATTATAGACCATTTTTGACAGTCTTTTATAATTATTGACCTTTTTTTCAATATTTATAGGAACTTGAATGTAATGTTATGTTGGTCAGCTTTTCAGGTTAAAGAAAAGGAAGGCAGTTATTTGAAAGTAAAAAAAATTGATTTAATTTACTGAAAGCTTTCAAACATTATATGTCCCATGTTAAAACAGTAAAAATAGCAATTATCGGCTAAATAAAAAAAATATACTAATGATCCGAAAGAAACTAATCATAGCAAAAAGTTATTTATTTCGTTATATGAAAAAATATCGTGCTTAGGAAATATATGAAACCGACACTGGCGTTACGAAAGAATATTTTATAGGTTAACAGTAATTTATAAAAATGTTATTTTATAATTAAAAGAGTTATTTCGCAACTGAAAAAGCTTGAAAATGTTTTTATAAAAGTAAAACAGTGAATTATAAAGGAATATTTGGTTTAAAACTACCATATTAGTATAAAAGAGCAGTTTATGACCACGTGTTGAATTTAATTTCGTCTATCTCTGTAAAAAAAATAAAGAATGCATACGAAAATTATATCAGACAGTACTTTAGAAGAAGCTTATTAATTATAAATTATGATTTTGAACTTACCACAGCAAAATTCATAAGATAGATACTTAAGAGATGAAATATAGCGAAAGATGATCTTTCCCCGTAGGCGGTCGATAACGGAAAGGGGTGTTTCACGTGGCGTTGGAAAAAATGGAAGCGTCCGTTTGGCAGACGTCAATTGTCTTATGGTTTTGGTGGTCAGGGTTGAAGAGTCTGGGATCACAGAACTATAATTGGAAGTGGCTAATTAGACAATGAGCGGATTTATTCTGTAAAATCGAAACAGGTCGATAGACATGTTGTTACATCATTTACAACAGTAATGATTCTGTAAAGGACGAGCATTAAAAATCACGGAGGAAAAGAGAACGCGTCAAAGCTCAACGATAAACTAGGAACTTCTTTAATTTCAAATCGTATTTTCAATAACGTCTCCCTATGAATAGTATCAAAGCAACCGTACCTCATTGTACGTATAAGTCCGTAAAACCGCGCTGATTTCTAGTCGGCCGTGTGGCAATAATGAAGTTACGAGAACAAAGAGAACTTTTTCATGGAAGTTACATTCACTTGTGTTTTAGTGCGAAGCTATCGTGGTGTAGTGTGACAAAGCCAATTTCGTGCTTGTGTGTTACGTTACAAGAAGGTCGATTAATTAAACTACTTGGGAATTCATTAGTGTTGGTAAACGTAACCCTCCTTTTATACGTCGCAGATAACAGAACTTCGACAGAAGTTGTTTTGAATACGCATAATGAGATTGATTGGTATTTTTTTTCTCTCATCGTGTTCAGAAAACGATTTTTTCTACAGTCGCGCGTAAAATGACTAATTACTATATTCAAATGAAATCGTAAAGTCGACCAATGCCGAGGATTGTTACTTTACGCTCTAGCGCAAAAAGGAATCTTTTTCGCTCGCTTATTTATTCAAACCACGCCCTCCGAATTAACTCAATTGGTGAATATTTATGGAACCGCCCTTCTGACTTCTGACCTGACTTCGCAAGCGCGTGCGTGTGTTCTTTCGTCTCACTTCGACACTTCGACACTTCGAATTCTGACAAGTCTGAACAAGTCAGTAGTAGGGAAGTGAGATTAATAGAAAAGAATCGGTTAAATAAAAATCGATTTTTCTTTATTCAAAATTAATCGATTTGTCAAAAATTGTCAATTAATGTCAAAAATTGTCAAAAACTTTTAAAAAATGGCCAATTGTCAAAAATTGTCAAAAACTATAAAAAATGGTCAAAAATTATCAAAAATTGTCAAACATTGCCAAAAATTGCCAAAAAATGTCAAACATTGCCAAAAATTGCCAAAAATTGCCAAAATTTGCCAAAAATTGCCAAAATTTGTCAAAAACTGTCAAAATTGGTCAATAATTGTCAAAAATGGTTATTAATTTTTTAGAAAATGTCAAAAATTGTCAAAAATGGCCAATAATTGTCGAAAACTATCAAAAATGGTCAAAAATGGACAATTATTGTTAAAAATTGTCAAAATTTTGAAAAATAGTTGATAATTGTCAAAAATTGTCAAAATTTTGAAATATGGTCAAAAATGGTCAATAATTGTTAAAAATGGTCAAAAATTTGGAAAAATGGTCCATAATTGTCAACAATTATCAATACTTATCAAAAACGGTCTATAATTTTGAAAAATGGTCTCAAATTTTGAAAAATTGTCAAAAATGGTCAAAAACTATCAAAAATGGTGAAAAATTGTCAATTATTGTTAAAAACTGTTAAAAATGGACAATTACTGTCAAAAATGGTGAAAAATTGTAATTATTTTGAAAAATAGTCAAAAATTTGGAAAAATGGTCAATAATTGTCAAAAATGGTCAATAATTGTCAAAATTTTGTGAAATGGTCAATAATCGTCAAAAGTTGTCAAAATTTTGATAAATAGTCAATAAATAATTCGAGCCGTTTCCAAAAATCGATTTAAACACATAATTTATAAAATCGATTTACTAACAATCGATTTATATAAAAATCGATTATTTTTTAACATTCCTAGTCAGTAGGTCTTTTTAAGGTTAATCAGGATGAATAGCGAAAATGACGATTATTTTAGCACTCCTATTATAACCTAAGATAATATAAAAAACTGTTTTAATTATTAAAAGGGCGACGGTAGGAAAAATTATGTGTGTTTTTCGAGCGTAAAGTAAAATTGCCGCTTTCGAAACATTCTTTCTCAAGCGGCAATCTGTTACTTTACGCTCTAAATACACAAATAACTATTGTCCACGTCTAGGTCTTTCTCTAACGTTTCCAGTTGCTCGATATACACGGAGACAAACTCCTCTTTGAAGACAGCTTAAGCTGCGATTATAAAAATTCTTACATTTCCAAAGGACCTTAAACGTGTTAAATATATAAATCCCTGCTTATTTTTTTTACGAATAAACAACAAAGAAAAACAGTATCGTCTTTACTTGGTATAATATTCTTTCGTCGTATCTCCACTTTACAGAATGTAGAGGTATTATCCTTTATAAATCTACAGGGATGAATCCCGCAATAATAATTTTTAACAAATCCTGTTAGAATGGGAGACCGAAAAAAAAAACAATATGGGAAATATTCTTTCCAAAGAAAAAGACAAATCATTTTATCAAATTTACCTTTTTCGGTGCATTTGTTCCGATACATTTAGGGATGTTAACAGTGGTGGACTAGTACAATTCTTTTTAAGGAAAATTCGTCAAAAAATTGTCCGCTGAAAGGGAAAGTTCGATTTCAAATCCACTCATGTAAATTTCACAAGTTTTCAGTGAAGCGTTTAAGAAATATCGAGTTTGGCGGTAGAACCGAATTGTATGGGGACACGTTCTGCCGTTGACATTTGTGTTTTCTTAAAGTCCTCATCCATTTGCCATTCACTATATATACTTGCCTAGACGTAAATACATTGTGGAAATAGCGAATGCATTTTACTATACACTTTGTATGCTATAAAAATACATGAAAACACTACAAATGAAAAAAAAATGTATATCGTTTCCTATTTTGATATATCATATATAGTGTGTCTCACATTCGATGCGTATAATTGGGATAACTGGTAGAGGAACTCACAATCACCTGGTTATGATAACAGTCCTACTACTGCTCATGACAAAAAAAAATCTATCAATAAAATTTTCTCTGCATGTTTATGCCGAAAAAAATTTCGACAATCTGATACTATCGGAAATTGTAAATTTAGATTTGCACGGAATTCCTAGAAATGGGAGGAGTTCGACCTCGAGATAAATTAAAATTCATACATAACATAAATTGGTGTTATTTGTCTTCATGAGATCTTCATTAGTAAGAAAATTGCTCTGTTTTCAAATTTCTTACAATCACAGTTTGAACCTGATCTATGCATGCAGATCTGTTGATGTTGAAACGAGATCATTTTAGAACTCCACCCTACTATTCCCCTTATTTATTTTCCTCTTAACGTAATAAACTCCTTCCTCCTATACTCTATCAGTTACCACCTCTACACCTTACCCCAACTTCTTACCCCCTTTTTTTGGGTCGGGTAGATAGATAGATAAATATAGGGCTTAAGTGTTTCTAAGAGCCTCCCCACTACGACCTTTGCAGATCTATTGTGTATGCCCTCCTGTTATTATAGAGTTCCTTGTCTAGACCCGTTCTTATTACTAGACGGATGGCAAACCTCAGGTCCTCCATATATTGGGAAGGTTGTGGTTTTTCCTCCCCTATCGTTGAAAACCTCTGCCTAGTCAGGCCTTCGCAGTAGCACAGTATGTGTACCGATGTTTCCACATCTTCTTGGCAAAACCTACATATTGTTGTTTCTGCAGCCGAGCCCTGGGGCACTCCAGCCTCCTTCTCATACCTACTCGCTCTAGAGGTAGTCCTCTACTAGGTTAACCAACCCCTCCCCCACTCCAAGCCTGAGCAACACGCTTAACACCGCCCGTATGCTGACACTGTTGATCGCGTTCCCGACGTCGAAGAACACGAGTAGGACCAATTTCATGGTCCTCCAGTTGCCCTCCTAAGCCCTTTCCACCAAGCCCATTACCCTCCCCAGCGCCGAGATGCATGATTTCCCCTTCGCAAACCCGTGCTGGTTTACCCTATAACCCCCATTCCTACCAACTACCTCCTCAATCCCATCTTTTATTATCCCCTCCATCAATTTACCCATACCACACAGCAGGCTGTAGTCCCTCGCCCGCTTCCCCTCTCAACCCGCCTTCTTCAGCTCTGGACACCTTCCATCCTTCCGGAAACTCTTCCTCCCTCAGCACCCTGTTGAATAGTTCCCAGAATTATTCCCATTGTCATCCAACAAACTCTTTATCATATCACCTCTCAGTCCATCTATCCCTGAGGCTTTCCTTACTTTAATAATGTTTCTCCCCCCCTCCTCTACTTCCCACTTCTCTACCGGCCTTATCCCCCCCCCCATTTTCCCTACCCCCTAGGATCTTGGACTTCTTGAATCCTGCTTCCCACACCTCCTTCATCCCCTGTGAATAATTTCCCTATAATATCCTTATCCCAATCTTCCTCTAGCCCCTCGTTCCAATTTCCACCCATCCTCTTCACCGCTATCTCATACGCCTTTCCCCATGGATTGTTTTCGAATTCCCCCAGTATCCCACTTTCCTTTCTCTTTTTTCCCTCTCCACCCTACGCTCTAGTTCCTTCTTCTTCTCTTTGTAACCCCCTTTTCCCTCTATCCTTCCTCTTCCCCTCAGCATCCATCTTCGTTCTTTCTTACACCTCCTCCAAAGCTCCTCTATTTCCTCATTCCACCACTCCTTACCCCTGCCACCTCTACCATTACTCTCACCTACGTCTTTCGTTACCTCCTCTACCATAACACTTCTCTCTCCCTCACCACATTCTTCCACTCACCCCCTTTGCCACTTAACCCCTCTGCCTCTAACCCCTATATTCCTACCCTATCTACCACTTTTCCCCTCTACCCATTCCACCAATTGCGTCCCCCCTCTTCCCCAACCACCACCCTACTCTCTTCTTCCCGTAACCTTGTTCCCCTAACCCCTTAATCCTATTCCTCACTCTCTTTATCATAAACCCCTCTACCGCTCTCCATCACTACCTACCCTTAAAGCTCTCTGCCCTTACACCCTTCTCCTTGAACACAAATTATTTTGATTTTGGTTGTCCCTCCACTACATCCCCCCATCCCATATTTATTCTGATCAAAATGATTTTCCCTATTTGTAGTTAAAGACTATTTTAAGAATTTTAATTTATTTCTATCAGTGTAAAATGCACGAGCAATAATTTTATTTCTTCCTCCCGCATTCCTGTTTCTACATGTTTATTTTTTCCACGAAAAACAATTTTCATTCTAACCCTTAACCGTCAGCCGGATGGACTCGGCTTCAGTTAAAATTCCTAAACGACCCAATTATTTCATTCCATTCAACAAAAAAATGTAACTCTATGTATTTTAACTATTACCGTGTTCACTCATTTCTACTTCCACAGCGAGGCTTTTTTTTTAACGGTTTCGCAATAAATTCTCCGAGCTCTCTAATACCGAATGCAACTTTTGAAGTTCGTAAATTCCAGGAAATGTCAGCACAAATATAAAAAACAAAAAAAAAATAACATCAAACCAATTCGAAGCCAATTCATTACTATATGTTTGTGTTCGACTGTATTTTTGTTGTTTTTTTTTGCAACTTTTTTTTCGTTCATTATCCGTAGCGAAATTTAATGTACTATGGAGTGGCAGAGGGGTATTTTTGATATATATATGTATAGGTATAGGTATAGGTATAGGTATAGGTATAGGTATAGGTATAGGTATAGGTATAGGTATAGGTATAGGTATAGGTATAGGTATAGGTATAGGTATAGGTATAGGTATAGGTATAGGTATAGGTATAGGTATAGGTATAGGTATAGGTATAGGTATAGGTATAGGTATAGGTATAGGTATAGGTATAGGTATAGGTATAGGTATAGGTATAGGTATAGGTATAGGTATAGGTATAGGTATAGGTATAGGTATAGGTATAGGTATAGGTATAGGTATAGGTATAGGTATAGGTATAGGTATAGGTATAGGTATAGGTATAGGTATAGGTATAGGTATAGGTATAGGTATAGGTATAGGTATAGGTATAGGTATAGGTATAGGTATAGGTATAGGTATAGGTATAGGTATAGGTATAGGTATAGGTATAGGTATAGGTATAGGTATAGGTATAGGTATAGGTATAGGTATAGGTATAGGTATAGGTATAGGTATAGGTATAGGTATAGGTATAGGTATAGGTATAGGTATAGGTATAGGTATAGGTATAGGTATAGGTATAGGTATAGGTATAGGTATAGGTATAGGTATAGGTATAGGTATAGGTATAGGTATAGGTATAGGTATAGGTATAGGTATAGGTATAGGTATAGGTATAGGTATAGGTATAGGTATAGGTATAGGTATAGGTATAGGTATAGGTATAGGTATAGGTATAGGTATAGGTATAGGTATAGGTATAGGTATAGGTATAGGTATAGGTATAGGTATAGGTATAGGTATAGGTATAGGTATAGGTATAGGTATAGGTATAGGTATAGGTATAGGTATAGGTATAGGTATAGGTATAGGTATAGGTATAGGTATAGGTATAGGTATAGGTATAGGTATAGGTATAGGTATAGGTATAGGTATAGGTATAGGTATAGGTATAGGTATAGGTATAGGTATAGGTATAGGTATAGGTATAGGTATAGGTATAGGTATAGGTATAGGTATGGGTATAGATACACAATTTTTTATGATCTTTCACATCGCACTGCCGCTGGTGATATTTGCTGTTATTGTGTTCATTTTAGAATGAAATAATTGATCTTCCGATGATTTAGTAAAATTTTCTTTTTGTTGCAGATTTGCGGAGAGCTTTGGCGACCAGAATGTGAAAACGAGACCCCTGAGACTTTTTTTCTAACTACTAGTAAAAAAAATCGTGTACAGAGATTAAAAAAAAAACTGACAGTGTTTAAAAGACGAATGTGAATAATAAGACTTTCTTTCGGCCATTTAAGGCTTCGTATTTATTTACTATTAAAATGCTATTTGTGACTGCTATCCAAAAATTTAATGTGTACATTTGTGACAATACGAATAGGACTTGAAAAAAAAACATTTCAAATTAATTTATCTGTAAAATGTAATATAAGAATTATTATAGTTCTTTTTTTTTGTTTTGGAGAGTATATGTAACCAATAAAATTGTTTTATTTATTTAATGTTTTGTGTTTTTATCATTTCCATAAACCAACTACGTAAAATGATCTAAAACCCATAGAGATCCTGCAGATAGAGGCAAAAGCCATAGACCGCTCAGTAAGTGAGACTGAACTGCGGTGAGAGAGAAGGAGACAGGCGATCAGAGGTTTTCCTGTCTTTGTCTGTAGCATGCGCGCCATTAGAGAAAGACAGTCTGAACCTCCGACTTTCTATCTCCTTCTTACATGCTGACGGGTTGCGAGCAGGCTTGTTGCCTCTATCTGTAATATCTCTATGGTTAAACCACGTTGATTCCACTCCCTAAAATTCCTTCGGGAAAATAATCCAACTGAATTAATAATACACAATATCTGGCCACCAAAAAAAGGGGATAAAACTCACTCTCGAAAAATGAAACCCGTCAGTAGATATACTAAGCCGGTACTGGCACAGCGGAAATGCGCATGTACTCCTGAAAAGCTCACCAAACCCACCCACCCCCACCCTTAAATTTTGCAGCGTGGCACGTAACGTTTGACGTAGCACTTAACGTTTGACGTAGCATGTAACATTTGACGTAGCATGTAACATTTGACGTGGCTCTTGACGTTTGTCGTGGCATGTGACGTGGCACTTGACGTTTGACGTGGCACGTGACGATTGACGTAGCGTTTGACGTAGCACTTGACGTGGCACGTGTCGATTGACGAGGTTCGTGACGTTTAACGTGGCACGTGACGTTTGACGTAAGCACGTGAAGTTTGACGTAGCCATCTAACGAGTTTGAAGGATCGTAAATAAATGAGTGGAAACTGATTAATAGCCGCGAAATTTCTTCACTACGGTCCTGCAAAGGATAAAGCGTAAAAAAATAATATCACGCGTAGTACAATGGTCTAAAAAAACGATTCCGATTCTTATAAAAACGAATAAATATTTGATTAATTATATCCAGTGTGATAAGAATATAATAGCCATTGTTAAAATTCAGAAAATATTCTTGCCGATCCACCTTGCAGACAGAAAGAATCAATCTATCAAATTGTCAGGCTTTGTCGATTTTTTTTTCAACAACACAAAAAAAAAGAAGAGGAATTCTACCAGTATTGTAGTAACTGCCGCCAAAAATCTAATAAATGCGCGAGGAGTTTTCTTTATTTAGAAAGAAATTGAAAATTTTCCGAATCGATTGTAACGTTTAGACTCTCGAGACGTTTTCTTGTTTTTTAAATTATTTAGAGTCAATCAAAAAAAAAGAACAACGAAGAGATAAGCTCAGCGGAGCGCTAATAATGATTATATCCACTTGATTTATTAATGGAATTTTTGAAGGAAATACAGAGATTTATTTGTCTTTAGAGGCAGTAGGAAATATTTTTAACAGACTCGATAAACCCCTTTAAAACAAACATTTTATCGTACGCCCATGGTAACACTTACTACAGCATGATTAAAAATTTGTTGTTCTGAGCGTGACAGGTGACGGTAACGCGGTGACAGTGACAGGGAACGGTTACGCGGTGACAGGGAACGGTTACGAGATGAGAGGGAACGGTTATGCGGTGACAGGGAACGGTTACGCGGTGACGGTGACAGGGAACAGTTATACGGATTTTAATTTTGCCGCTGTTGTGGAAAGTGGCATGAAATTTGACAAGTAGTAATCGAGAAAAACAAACATTCTATACATAAATTTTTTAACCAAACACCTTGTAGTCGAAATTTTATACGGAAAACAAAATTTAATTACGATATTAATTAGCTTTAATACCAGCACTAATTGCACACCGTCCTCTGTCTGGCATTTATTGATACTAAAATAAATTTAATCAAAACATTTAATATACGAATCCCATATACTGGAAATCGACCTAGCTTCCCGAAGACCTACTCATTGTTCCCGGATTTTATAGGCGTCATGATTGAAAGTAAACGAGCACATTTCGGGGATAATTTTTTTAAAACATTTTGAGATAATTATAAATAAATTGAAAAAAAAACTTGTAATAATTAACTTACGTTGCTTCTGATAGATGGTGTTAGTTACACGACACCTGTGGAATCCAGAGGGTTATTCACCGGACTTTTTCTAACTGCCATAGATCAATTGCTCACAGCCAACTTGGTGTCAACTCTTCGTAATCTGGAAAAGAGATCGAGGTAACTCTCTATTTTTTCAAAAGAGGTTAAATAACTAGGAGTCATCCTTGATAGGAGACTCACGTGGAATGCACACCTTTTTCTAACTGCCATAGATCAATTGCTCACTGTCAAATTAGAGTCAACTCTTCATAATCTGGAAAAGACATCGAGGTAACTCTCTATTTTTTCAAAAGAGGTTAAATAACTAGGAGTCATCCTTGATAGGAGACTCACGTAGAATGCACACCTTTTTCTAACTGCCATAGATCAATAATTGCTCACTGTCAAATTGGTGTCAACTCTTCGTAATCTGGAAAAGAGATCGAGGTAACTCTCTATTTTTTCAAAAGAGGTTAAATAACTAGGAGTCATCCTTGATAGGAGACTCACGAGGAATGCACACCTTTTTCTAACTGCCATAGATCAATAATTGCTCACTGACAAATTGGTGTCAACTCTTCGTAATCTGGAAAAGAGATCGAGGTAACTCTCTATATTTTCAAAATAGGTTAAATAACTAGGAGTCATCTTTGATAGGAGACTCACGTGGAATGCTCACCTTTTACTAACTGCCATAAATCAATTGCTCACTGTCAAATTGGTGTCAACTCTTCGTAATCTGGAAAAGAGATCGAGGTAACTCTCTATTTTTTCAAAAGGGGTTAAATAACTAGGAGTCATCCTTGATAGGAGACTCAGGTGGAATGCACACCTTTTTCTAGCTGCCATAGATCAATAATTGCTCACTGTCAAATTGGTGTCAACTCTTCGTAATCTGGAAAAGAGATCGAGGTAACTCTCTACTTTTTTAGAAGAGGTAAATTAACTAGGAGTCATCCTTGTTAGGAGATTGGAACACGTGGAATGCACTACTCGCTTATTTTAACCTAAAAACAGCAGGCTCTCTGGAAATGCCGCAGGCTAACTTAGGCAAACCCCTGCTCGCAATAGAAGTAGCTTGAAGTCCAAAAATGGGAAAAGGACTTAGTGCAGCCTACTGGAAAAATACTCTAGGCAAAAAGGTTGATAGGACCTTCTGCTCACTACGCTAAATTGTTCTTGTAGCTTCAGAAATCAGATCCCAGAGTAATCACAGGAATTCTCACTGGATATTGCTCACCCAGATACCATCTTTGTTCAGTTCAGCTTTTTTGCCATGCTCAATGAGGTGGCATATTATATTATACAGGGTGTGGCAAGTATTATTATTAAGATTTTTTTTGCACCGTTTTATTATAATGTTCTCAATGATAATTTATGTAAGTAAATATGCTTATTTGTTGGTTAACTTGTTGTCCGACCTTTTAAAATGTCGTCTCCCATTTATTTTGTCATAAACTTCAACTTTCGAATTTCCGTATTTAACTTTGTCAACTCCTAAACTATCCAAGTGCCAGTGGGTTTATAATTAACTCTTAACTCCTTTCGCCGCACTAATCTAACTCTTCATCCTACTAATCAACCTCCGAAACAGACCTACGCGAGAACCAGAGACGTTACGCGAGATAAAATGTTCTCGCTTTGAAGGTGAATTTTGACACACTTTTTTTTTAATTATTCCGAAATTGTAGTACAGTGGCGGTCAACAAAGAAAATTCATTATTGCATAATGAAAATCTTGTTAGTTGTATATCAACGTCTATCCATATCTCTGCGAGCTTTTGATCTTTCCGCTCGCTTCCCTGCAATTTGTGGCAATGATTTCGTGAAATGGGACGGAAGTGTGTAACAGGAAGCCAGTGAAGCGCGCGCTATTTGATTTGACCAATGAGCGCGAATGGTGGTAAATTTCGCCGTCAGATGGTAGCAACGAATGTGTATAAAGTTTGTTTTTATATGAAAATGATTTACACATCTGTTAGGCTCGCTCGATTTTTTTTGAGAGTTTTTCTTCTAGAAATTCCTCCAGCACTGTTGCCAACTGAAAAGGACATAATTCAAGTTGACGAAAACCCTTTCAGGCTCCATCATTAACCGGGGAAATTAGTAGGTGCTCATTAAGGCCCTGATGAATGACTCACATTAACGTTCAAGGAGCAACTGCAGCATCTTAAGAGTTACAGCGGTGTATATTGAGTTACAGAAGATTAGAAATTGTATCCGCAAACATTGTTGATGTTATATTTGATGTGTGTAAAAAGGTCTCAAAAGTATATATATATATATATTGTTATGGTATACAATAATTCAATGTGTAGTGATTTAATTTTATTGAATAATATTATATACCACAAGTATCAGTATTAACCAGAACTTCAAATCAAACAAATTTTATATTTTAAGATGTATTTATTGATCTGAAATGTTCGAAATTTAATATTACATCATATGCATGTGGATCTCAGGGTATGATATGGGTAAAGTGAGTTGTCTAAATTTAAGGAGTAAAATTTGAAATGTCACAACCTTCAACGTCAAAATTAAATTAATGATAATTAAATAACTATCTCCAGATTGCAATCCGTGGATTGTCTCCTAGCCTATTACAACCTATATTAAAATAAAATTAACACAATTCCGCACAAACAAAATAACTCTTTCAATATCTTGTCGAAACACCGCCGGTAGCTGTATTGTCTAAATAGAAAACGATTTGTTCTCTGAAGCGAAGAAATTTTGCGTTGCGCAAAGGAAAGATTACTGGTAAGCGTCTCGAATCTGGGTACTGGTTTACAATCAGCTGTTAGGTACAAGTTTTAGTATAAAATTATTTACATTACCATCGTTTATTGCTGGATGATCTCTCTTGATCTTGAATTTGAACAACCTTTACTGCATTCAAATCGAAGGTAAGTTATGTAAGATATTTCTAACTCACTATATCTTTTTTATCCGTTTTATTTAAAGTTTTCGTACATTTAAACTTGTAACGTCCATTACTTTTTTGTCTCCCCCTTAGTTACTTATCACCTCACAAACTTCCTTCCCGTTGCTAACGAATATTCTTTTGTTTCTTCTTTATTTATTATAGAAATTACTAATTTTTGTTGAAATCCAGTTACTGACAGTTCATATTATTTAATCAAATAAAAATGTCCATAACAACCAATGTTTTTGTACTGACATTTCCAATATCAACTTTATCAGCTGATTTATACAGGGTACATAAAATATCTAACAGAAAGTATCTAATTTAATCATTTTAACGTTATTGTTAAAAATGATGGACATAACATAAGATTCCCATGTACATATGATATAATAATTTCCAAAAGTAACCATTTCATTTCATTTATGATGATCTCAATTTCAGTACAATATATATATATATATATATATATATATATATTTATCAAAATCTCGACTTTAATAAGTAAAAATCCCCCTTTCAGTGACTTGATCGATGCTCGGGGTTATTGTGAAACTGTCCAGATTGAAACTAACTGCTTTTCCGAGTCGGTTTCATCTCGTCGACCGTCTCTAAAACAATGAAAATAAATGATTCGCGAAATGGGAAAAAGATCTAAATTACTGGGTACTTTTAGCTTTTCGAACTCTAACTGGTATATCGTTTGGAAATATATTTAATCATCTGAAATAACGTCAACGCTTCGACGATGTTAAAGACCAATCAAAACTTTTACGATAAGTATAAATCAGGAGTAATCTGAAAAAAAATTTAAACAAGGACGAATATTATGCGTAAAATTGTAAGCGATGTTGCCAGAGTGTATGGAAAATCGTCTTTATAGTGTTCCTTTTTTATTCATTTCACCACCACACAGATACATTCTCTATACGCTCCAGGATATCATCGAATCTTTGGCTACTCATACTCGCATATATCGATTTCTCTTAAGTAGTTGCTTCTCATATAATATTCCATTCTATAAGTACACCTGCAGATCTTGCTGTAACTTAAGTTGAGAAACTATAACGTTAGTGGCAGCCCATAACATCCTAATGTTATCAACATTGAATTAGTTTGTCGAGTAGAAGTTCCAAGTACAAACTTCCTTAATCTAATATTGTTTGGTATAACTTTTGGATGGAGATATATATATATACCTATGTACGTCGACGCATATGTACGGGAATCTCTCTTTAATCTTACCTAATTCCACCGAGTTGAATAATGAACTTTATATTAGATATATACAAATTACTTCGGCTGTTTGTCGACTAATTATTAGGTTTTCAAATTTCGGTTTAATTCGTATTACGAGGGTTGTCTTTTATATTTTGCATTTGGAGTTATCCCTAACGCCTCTGTAGTTACTTCGGCCACCGACTTATTTAAACTTTTTAATAGATCAATGTATTTTTTGAAAAAACCTTTTTTATCAGCTTCCCCATTCAATTTCAGGTGAACTTCGATTATATTGCATACAAAATCCATAGTAGTCTCTCATCAGCTTATTTCAGAAGTGGGATTTATTTTTTCGACTTGTTAATAACTTTATTTCACTTAACAGTCCTTAGACAGTGTTACAGGTCAAAAGTCAAATACAAACACTTACTCAGTATGCCAAACTTTACCAAACAAATTATAGTAAAAATAAATAAATATTAGGACTTACTCTTCATATTTGTGTTTATTTTGTATTCTAATCAAACTACTTTTACTTAGCATTCGTAATTGACCTACATTTCCTCTTTTAAATTTTACATATACCACATCTTGAGAAGTTCATCCTCCAGACTTTCGTATCTACTTCAATTCCCTAAAAATAATTGTACAAATAGAAAATTATTCTTAAGTAATGGTTGCGAGCACTATCAGTTTCAGAATATAAGGTATTTAGTTGTAAAAATACAATATATATCTCAAAGGTTCCAATGCTTACCTTTGTTATCATCCAAGTTAAATAGATTGATTAATTGATTGATAATCAGACGTGACTGATAATCAATCACTGATTAACAAAGTGGAGGCTGTACGAATTCATGACATTCTTTATCCTTTTCCATCTTTATAAATCCACATCCACATATCTTTTGAATTCTTAGAAGCTACTGGTAAAGGAAGAGAACTAACCATTCAAGACAGGTTGTGAACATTTTGCTTTTTGGATGCTAGCGAAGAACACCTAACGTTCAAGTAACGGATTTTTTGTAATTTACAAAAAGCTTTAAAGGGAAAGTTTCCAAGGTTCCTTAGAACTGGAAACTCAACCAGTGGGTTGGATCTATTCTTTTTAAAATAAATTGTAATTACCTCAACTTGTCTTGTTCAACTTAAAGGCCACCCAACATCAACGGCCTTCATTTTCACCTTCATCTTCAGTTTCATCTTCACATTTATTTTCATTTGCAACTTCGTTCTCCAATTGTAATTCCACTTCCATCTTTCGATTTCAACTACATCTATCAACTTTACTCTACGGACTTGAATTCTATTGGGGGATTCGACTGGTTCTCACCACGTGCTCACCTCGTTGACGACCCCTAGATCATCGTAGGACAGCTGTTGCCCCGAACACCACGTGCGAGGACTACACTTATGGTAATCAACCCCTACACGTCCTAACCTTTGGCAAGTGGTTATTCCAGGTAACTTAGCTTTAAATAAGTCCTAGGACTTCTCTCCGGGAACTTCAGAATCTACCAATAATAAAGTTACCAGGATTTTAATTATACATTTATACTTTGTTCGTAATATTTACCTTCAGTAATCTGTATATACGAGATATTAATTTGTAAAGGCCGGGTATGCATACTTAGTTTTATTTATATAATTTCATGTATATTTTAGAGAAGGGTGCCGAAGGAATGTTAAGTGAAATTATGTTTCTGATACGTCATTTGATGCCACTCACAATAGTTTTTACAGTATTGGATTTTCTTTAGAATTAATCGAGATATTGCCTGTAAACGATAATTTGGGACATGGTGTATGCAAAATATATCATATTAGAAAAATACATGCTGTATTTGGAAACGTGTAAATAATTTAACTTATCCCAGGAATTAATGAGAAATATCCATTGTAACCACTCTAAATAAAAATGTTCCGTATTTCGAAGACCTTCGAGCCTCCCATTTCAGAAAACCATTCACAGAAAAAAAAAACACGAACAAAACTGACAGATATAATGTATATATTCCAAGACAGACTTTCTGTAAAGTAAAATAAGCCAAGAATATAATTTTCGCATTCTGACAGGTTGAAGAACTGAGTAATTGAGTTGTTACAAAAAGGACAAGGTAATATTTATCTTGCAATGCTTTTTTTTACGAAAAAAAAGAATTGTCTAATGCAAATATTAGAATTAAATTTCCGTGTTTTATGTCACTCTGGACGCTCTGTATGAAATATTTTCCTCAAACTAATTATTTTTTATATATTTTTTTTGTAGAGCCAAAAAAGTAATCAAACTTCGTAATGAAAACCGCAATCTCTCTTACAGAAAATAAATGAAATACACTAGGAGTATACCGAAGCGTAAGGTGATGAGAGAACAACTCCCCGTTCAAAGAAAATCATCAATTTGCTTCGGAATTGTCTACTTTAGCAATTTAATCAAACACTCCCCATCGGCGCATATATATCTCTAACTTGAATAAGCGGTTTTGGCTAACATTACAATACAGACTAGCGGAAACTACCCCATATTTCCATAAAATAAAATATTTAGTAAAGAAAAGAAAATCTCTTTTTAGATAAAATCTTCAAAGCAGAAAATTTTTTATTCGCAACAACTCTTGCGGTAACTTCGGTAGGCATTAAATTAAATAAATATTAAAAAGGAAACCCATAAAAATCCTCGAGAAAGGATTCAACCTTCAATTTTCACTTGACTAATACCCTTTACAGTTGAAGAGGATTCCTAACTGAAAACCAGGTAGATTAAATATAAATTAATAATTTCTTTTATATAGATAACCCCTTTCGGTTGCTTTTTACCAGATCATTATCACGGACACGACTCTTTCTAATTTTTTTCATCATTTTTTGTTTGTCCTTGGCTTCGAATTCAAAAGAATTCTTTCAGATAATCTGTCATTTGATGTACCAGTAAAAATGTTACCAGCTTAGATTAACAAATGCTACTAGACACCCTGTATTTTGTTAAACAATCGAATTTAGATTGATTGGTTTGGCACCACCAGAGAGACCTCGGCACCTCAGCCTTTAGCCTTTTTATGCTCTTGGTTATACCGTTTATGTGAAGAGACCAGTAGCCCTTATCAGGCTCATCAGTCTTTTCACTAGGTCCTTCTTGGAGAAATCCTCCCTTGGATACTCTAGTCCTGGAGTGGATTTTTGCCTGGAATAGAGATGCAAACTTCCCCACCACGACACACATTGCACCATGGACTCCAGCTCCTGTTCCCATGTCAGTTTTGGATCCTTCTGTATACCACACCAACGTTCCTTCCAAACTGCATACTTCCAATCCATCCCAGTTTAGCTGGATATGGTATGGTTGGTTGTCGTTAATTTGTGATAACATATCTGTGATTCTGGAATGATTATGGGTGTTGGTTCCTTCGTGCCAGTTCCCATTCCATTCCTCTGGTCTAAAATTTTGAAAAATTGTCAAAAATGGTCAAAAACTATCAAAAATGGTTAAAAATTGTCGCTTCCTCCTTAACATGCAGAGCAAGAGGCGGAATATTGAGAATGGCTACCATTTTCACGCTCTGTGGAAAAAAAATTAACGTTTCATACTAACGTGTATCAAATTAAAACTTTTACAAAGTAAACACGGACACGACTCTTTCTAATTTTTTTCATCATTTTTTGTTTGTCCTTGGCTTCGAATTCAAAAGAATTCTTTCAGATAATCTGTCATTTGATGTACCAGTAAAAATGTTACCAGCTTAGATTAACAAATACTACTAGACACCCTGTATTTTGTTAAACAATCGAATTTAGATTGATTGGTTTGGCACCACCAGAGAGACCTCGGCACCTCAGCCTTTAGCCTTTTTATGCTCTTGGTTATACCGTTTATGTGAATAAACCAGTAGCCCTTATCAGGCTCAACAGTCTTTTCACTAGGTCCTTCTTGGAGAAATCCTCCCTTGGATACTCTAGTCCTGGAGTGGATTTTTGCCTGGAATAGAGATGCAAACTTCCCCACCACGACACACATTGCACCATGGACTCCAGCTCCTGTTCCCATGTCAGTTTTGGATCCTTCTGTATACCACACCAACGTTCCTTCCAAACTGCATACTTCCAATCCATCCCAGTTTAGCTGGATATGGTATGGTTGGTTGTCGTTAATTTGTGATAACATATCTGTGATTCTGGAATGATTATGGGTGTTGGTTCCTTCGTGCCAGTTCCCATTCCATTCCTCTGGTCTAAAATTTTGAAAAATTGTCAAAAATGGTCAAAAACTATCAAAAATGGTTAAAAATTGTCGCTTCCTCCTTAGCTTGCAGAGCAAGAGGCGGAATATTGAGAATGGCTACCATTTTCACGCTCTGTGGAAAAAAAATTAACGTTTCATACTAACGTGTATCAAATTAAAACTTTTACAAAGTAAACAAAAGCGTTAACTTTTTCTATTGTAATGAATAGAATTCTTTGTTTATCTCGGTGAATCTTTACGAGTCATTTCATAAGAATAAAGATCTCTTGGTTAAGATAACAACATCGGTGAAAGTTTCAACGACGATATTCGTAACTTTAATTAAAAAAAATTCGTCTTACACTTTTTACGTATACCGCTTCGTTGAAAGCTGTAACTAAACTGAATTTTTAAACTCGAAGTCAGAAAAATGCCTTGCCTTGACGACAATAAAGCACCACATCAGTCGACAATTTTTCGTTGGCATGGAGAATTTAAACGTGGACGAATTATTTTTAGCGACGATCCAAGAACAGGTCCACCAACAAATGCAGACACCCAGGAAAACGTCGATGCTGTACGTAAGCTGATCCAAGAAGATCGAGAAATTGGAGCATCGTTGGGCATCATTTCAAAGACCACAATTCGAGAAATTTTAAAAAATTTGTTCCTCGGTGGATGCCGGATCTATTGACGCAAGAACAGAAAGCAATTAGAGTCAATTAGTGTCAAAAAACTCGATTTATCGCAGGAAGGTTAAATAGTTATTTTTGTATTTAGAGCGTAAAGTAAAAGATGGCCGCTTGAGAAAGAATCTTTCGAAAGCGGCAATTTTACTTTACGCTCGAAAAACACACATAATTTTTTCTACAGTCGCCCTTTTAATAATTGAAACAGTTTTTTACATTATCTTAGGTTATAATAGGAGTGCTAGAATAATCGTCATTTTCGCTATTCATCATGATTAACCTTAAAAAGATCTACTGACTAGGATATTCAAAAATAATCGATTATTTTTTTCTTATTATCGATTTTTAGTTATCGATTTTTATAGTATTATTAATCGATTTTTAGTGAATTGATTTTATTAATTACGTGTTTAAATCGATTTTCGGAAACGGCTCGTATTATTTATTGACTATTTTTCAAAATTTTGACAACTTTTGACGATTATTGACCATTTCTCAAAATTTTGACAATTATTGACCATTTTTCAAAATTTTAACAATTATTGACCATTTTTGACAATTATTGACCATTTTGACTGTTTTTCGAAACTACTGACCATTTTTCCAAATTTTTGATAATTTTTGACTATTTTTCAAAATTATGACAATTTTTAACCATTTTTGACAGTTTTTGACAGTTTTTGACAATAATTGACAATTTTTAACCATTTTTGATAGTTTTTGACAGTTTTTCAGAATTTTAGACCATTTTTCAAAATTATTGACCTCTTTTGATAATTATTGACAATTGTTGACTATTATGGATCATTTTTCCAAATTTTTGATCATTTTTCAAAATTATTGACTATTTTTGATAGCTTTTGACAATTATCGACCATTTTTAACAATTTTAACAATTATTGACCATTTTCCAAAATTTTAACAATTATTGACCATTTTTGACAATTATTGACCATTTTGACTGTTTTTCGAAACTACTAACCATTTTTCCACATTTTTGATAATTTTTGACCATTTTTCAAAATTATGACAATTTTTAACCATCTTTGACAGTTTTTAACAGAATTGACAATTTTTAACCATTTTTGATAGTTTTTGACCATTTTTGACAATTTTTCAAAATTTTTAGACCATTTTTCAAAATTATTGACCCCTTTTGATAATTATTGATAATTATTGATAATTATTGACAATTGTTGACAATTATGGACCATTTTTCCAAATTTTTGATTTTTAACAATTTTTGACCATTTTTGATAGTTTTTGACAATTATTGGCCATTTTTGCCAATTTTTCAAAATTTTTGACCATTTTTCAAAATTATTGACTATTTTTGATAGTTTTTGACAATTATCGACCATTTTTAACAATTTTTGACAACTATTGACCAATTTTGACAATAATTGTCCATTTTTGACAGTTTTTAAAAATAATTGACAATTTTTAACCATTTTTGACAATTTTTCAAAATTTTAAGCCATTTTTCAAAATTATTGACTCTTTTTGATAATTATTGACAATTGTTGACAATTATGGACCATTTTTCCAAATTTTTGACCATTTTTGACCATATACTTAATTACAGTTAATTGTAAATAATTGTCATATTAGTAAAGTGTGATATATAGACGTCAAAAAATAATAGTTCAATAGCAAGCAAGAAGTAGTTGTTGCTTCTTAGTGGACGGTCTGCTCTTTGGAAATTAATTTTTCTAATTTTGTAAAGCGTTTAATAGTATTGAACTATTATTTTTTGACGTCTATTTTTGACCATATTTCAAAAATTTCAACAATTTTTGACAATTATCAACTATTTTTCAAAATTTTGACCATTTTTAACAATAATTGTCCATTTTTGATAGTTTTTGACAATTATTGTCCATTTTTGACAATTTTTCAAAATTTTTCAAAATTATTGACCACCTTTGATAGTTTTTGACAATTATCCACCATTTTTCAAAATTTTAACAATTTTTTACAATTATTGACCAATTTTAACAAGAATTGTCAATTTTTGACCATTTTTCAAAAATTATTGACAATTGACCGTTTTTGACAATTTTTGAAAATGTTTGTCCATTTTTCAAAATTTTTCAAAAGTTTTTGACGATTATCGACCATTTTTGACCATTATTGACCATTTTTCAAAAAAAATTTAAAATTTTTGACAATTATTATCGCCTATTTTTCAAAATTTTAACAATTATAAACAATTTTTGACAATTATCCAAAATTTTTGACCATTTTTCAAAATTATTGACTATTTTTGATAGTTTTTGACAATTATCGAACATTTTTCACAATTTTTGACAATTATTGACCAATTTTGACAATAATTGTCCATTTTTGACAGTTTTTAATATTAATTGACAATTTTAACAGTAATTGTCCATTTTTGACAGTTTTAAATAATAATTGACAATTTTTAACCATTTTTGATAGTTTTTGAACATGTTTGACAATTTTTCAAAATTTTAAACTATTTTCCAAAATTATTGACTCTTTTTGATAATTATGGACAATTGTTGACAATTATCAACTATTTTTCAAAATTTTGACCATTTTTAACAATAATTGTCCATTTTTGATAGTTTTTGACAATTATTGGCCATTTTTGACAATTTTTCAAAATTTTTTCCATTTTGCAAAATTATTGACCACTTTTGATAGTTTTGGACAATTACTGACCATTTTTCAAAATTTTAACAATTTTTGACAATTATTGACCAATTTTAACAATAATTGTCCATTTTTGACAGTTTTTGAAAATTTTTGACCATTTTTCAAAAATTGTTTGACAATTGACCATTTTTGACCATTTTTCAAAAGATTTTTAAAGTTTTTGACGATTATCGACCATTTTTGACAATTATTGACAATCTTTGAAAATTTTTGACTATTTTTCAAAAAAAAATTAAAATTTTTGACAATTATTATCCACCATTTTTCAAAATTTTAACAATTATAAACAATTTTTAATAAAAATTGTCCATTTTTAACAGTTTTTGACAATAATTCACAATTTTTGACAATTACTGACCATTTTGGAACACATTCAAAAATTTTTGACAATTTTTATATAATTTTATTTGATTTTTGATCTGTTAAATTGTTAAATATTCACCAATTGAGTTAATTCGTAAAGCGTGGTTTGATTAAATAGGCGAGCGAAAAAGATTCCTTTTTTTGCTCAAGAGCGTAAAGTAACAATCCTCGGCATTTGTCGACTTTACGATTTCATTTGAATATAGTAATTAGTCATTTTACGCGCGACTGTAGAAAAAAATATATACAGTATTGTCAGTGGTGATGACTCCTGGATTTACAATTATTACGTAATTATTAAGGCAGAGCATACCTTGGAAAGGCCTTCCAGAACTGAGCCAGTCCAAAGTATGTATCGGGAACATCAACTGAAACAAATCAAAGGCACTGTTGAGCCTTATTAAAAACCGACGAAAAATACTTAGTGATTTTCCTACAGGACATCAACACCAGTGCAGCATGGAGATTAAGGCGTCGAAGAGATGTCGCTTCTGCTAGGAAAATGGATGGTCACCTCTGCACTTACTGACAGAATCCTCTTTCACTTCTACACCTGGGCAAACTTCAAGTAGGAGAGGAAGTGGAGATCTTTGAAGCTCCGAAAATAAACGTCAGTCGGCTGTTTGGGTATTCCAAGATGATCCAAAACCGACGAAAGTTATCCGTTCTCGAAGCGTTTCCAAAAAGACATTTGTCTCAAAAGCGAATCAAGGAACGAACCTAACTGGCGATAGAACCGTTCTAGGTATCGTTTGCGTTCCAGCTGATTATAGCAACGTTCTTGGAACGGTACAAAAACTACCTTCTGGAAAGGGTGATAAAGTTGATGTGTCCATCCCAAATTCGAGTTTGCGCACTATACAGCACTCGATACGATTCCAGAACGGTACCTAAATGCCAGTTGGAACAAACCTATTGTGTCCCAAACTCCACGGAATATCGTCGCTTTGGGTAAATTTATTAATTTGAACAACAAATCGTTCTTTTCTCCCTAAATATTCAGTTTGTCATTCAAGTCTCTTCGACCTACTCAAATCTAGCCCCCCTTTCCATTATATTTCCATATTTACCTCGAATATACATTATATATTTACGAAAACATTAGAAGCTTGCTGCGTACGTATAAATTACAAAACACTGGCATAGTTTTATACGTTTAATACGCTCCAGGAATTTTTAATATATTCTAGGCCCAACTGCCGACGTACAAAAAATAAAAAGAAACCCTCCTTCGGGGGTTAATATTTAAAGGGGAAAATTTAATTTCGTACGGCTTGTTGCTTTTTGTATTTCCCGAAGGAAAGCCAAAAAAACCCCATACTGTCACTCCATAGCAAATATTTCTAAAATATACACAACACCATCTATCGTAAACTACTCGAATTAATTTACTACTAATAATCGTAGAGCGATCACAAACGGTTGGAAACTGGACGACTCACGCGCAGTGGATAAAAACCGTACACAGAGAAGCTTTGCGCATGAGTCACCAACCATTTGTGATCGCTCTACGAACAAGCCTAATACCTCCCACCTCTCAGTTATTCCAACACTTTCTTTAATAAATATATCCAGAAGATCCAGAAGATTATTGGTGAGTCACTTCCAAGACTGTAAGTAGACCTTGTCCAAAGTATTTAAAGCGTTAGCGGATACTTTCCCTGCAAATATCCGCCTTCTCATCTGCATCATTGCAGAATCAGTTCCTCTGTCCTCTTTGCCTATCTTACAGATTTTCTCTAACAGCCAAGCAGCTTTAAAAGTTCAACGTTCTTTTCGTGTAACTGTGATGCCTTTTGGCCTAATATAATAATAAGAAATAAATTCCTTTGAAACGAATTTCAATTAATCAGTTGGAATATTACATAAATATAAGTAGCGAGGTCGACAGGTACGGAGTCAAGTTCATCACGTAAATAAACCATATTCAGTTTAATTTAGTTGTACTCATTATGTTATCCAGTTAAACCATAAGTATGCTATAAGGATAGATACTTAATATATAGATTTAGTAATCTTAAGTAGTTTTAATGTGTAATAGTAAAGTATGTTAATAAATAGAACTTATCCCAGTGACAGAAGTAGTAGTTTTATTCAAGTAAGATGACCCTCCGATTAACCAGCAATACCACCAATTAAAGAGGCCTATCCACACCTAATCCCCAACATTACATAACTTTCTTCAATAGGAAGACTCCACAATGTGTCTCTGGTCTGGATCCTTGGTCAATCTGGTATGAATGACAAATGAAAAGACAATATCCATTGCAACTGTTTGTTTTTTTTTCTTCAAATTCGTCTATAAAAGTAACATCCGTACAAAAAAAATAGTATTTCTCTCACAAAAGTAAACTTTATTTGATTTGGGAAATAATCGTAAACCTTAAGAGCAGAGATTCCATTTACTTTTACGAAGAAATCAAGCTTGTTTCCGTAAACGAAACAAGTTTATATCTATAGTTATTTCCTTGAGTAAATTTTTGGATAATTTTTATTGAGGTTGTGTAGTGTGAAAAGAAAAAATCCCACTTCTGAAAACCAAACTGAAACTGTTTAATGCATTTTTTCTTGGTGATTTCAATTTCGACGCAAATCCCCATTTCTACGGTTTGTCTTCTTCGTAAAACTCGAAAAACAAAAATAATTCCATTCCAACGGTGGCGCGGCAAGGGATCGGAAATGGAAGAGTGTTGAGGAAATTTATTCCGGGCAAGGGGCGTAAAGCGTGCAATATGTGAAACGAAGCATTTCGTATATATGGCAAATAAGGTCATCCTATTTTCGTAGATGGTGATTATCAGTTTGGAATCAGAATAGCCTTTGTTGTAATAGCCAGGCTGCGTTGAACATAATTAGGGTTAGCTTCATTTTTACAGTCGGAGCTATTTGACGGTTATTTCAGTAGCGCACACAGATGATACTATTAACACGTCGAAAAAATAAATCCCACTTCTGAAATAAGCTGATGAGAGATTACTATAAATTTTGTATGAAATTTAATCGAAATTCACCTGAAATTGAATGCGGAAGTAAAATCGTGTGCTGACTTCCACCGAAAGAGACGACGTTTGGTCTTCGGAGAGGTCGTGGAGATGTCTTCGAACCAGAGATTCTAAGTGGTAGGTAATTTTCATTTTTAACTCCCAAGATTGTGGTGTTGTCTTCGATTAAGTAAGTTTTGTCTTCTGACGAAGCTAGTGATGGTGGTAACGGTGATACCGGAATATTGTTCTCATTCAGTGTCTACCTATTACGATAATATGAGTGCATTGAAAGGCGTTATAAGTGACCTCTAAAATGACCAAATAAGATCTGTAAATGTCTCCTTTTACTTATTCAAGAGTATAATAAAAAATAAGCTGGAGTCCAAACTATCGTTTTCTGTTCCTCGACGATCGTCACGAACAACATCCTAATTTAGGCGAAGATCCAGACCATGAGACACTATCTAATCAAAGTAACATACTGGTGTTCGGCGGAATTTACCTTTGGACGGATAACGTTGATCTCATCTTAACGAGCTTTCTGCCAGTTACCAATTGGTACACTTTCGACGTGACAATTGAGGAACTCATATATAGATTACAAATTGGCGCCCCACGTTGGGCGCCAATTTGTAATCACCGAAAACTGTATGAAGAAAGTTACTGAAATAAAAACTAGATGTACACCTATTCTAAGTAGGTGCATAAAAGAACGAAAGCATGTATCTGTAGAAACTATCGTCTATTCATTTTAAGATAACAATTCCGATCTATTGTATATTTTTCGTACGTCAATTCGAGCATTTCCTAAATATATCCAGAAGTCCATTTTCCGCGAGATTAGTTTGAACAAGGTAGTTTTCTAAATTTTCGACAAAAAAATTATAAAAAATGCTAAAAATTCGTAAAGAGGGGTTTTTTTGGCCAAAAAATCGACTGGCATAATCAGTTTTGTGATAAAATCATTATTTCGCCTTCAAATAGAATCATGAAATTTTCGAAAATCCACTTTTCACAACAAAAAATACTCATAACTCGACAAATAGGAAAGATAGAACGTTCTAGTCTTCACCAATCGATAGAAGGGACAATTTTACATATTTTAGTGAATTTTGAGTCTATATTTCCAAGGATTATGGGAGTTAGAAAAAATCAATTTGTATCGCAAAATATTTCCATAGCTACCCCCTTTGTTCTAAATTTTCGACAAAAAAATTATAAAAAATGCTAAAAATTCGTAAAGAGGGGTTTTTTTGGCCAAAAAATCGACTGGCATAATCAGTTTTGTGATAAAATCATTATTTCGCCTTCAAATAGAGTCATGAAATTTTCGAAAATCCACTTTTCACAACAAAAAATACTCATAACTCGACAAATAGGAAAGATAGAACGTTCTAGTCTTCACCAATCGATAGAGGGGACAATTTTACATATTTTAGTGAATTTTGAGTCTATATTTCCTAGGATTATGGGAGTTAGAAAAAATCAATTTGTATCGCAAAATATTTCCATAGCTACCCCCTTTGTACTAAATTTTCGACAAAAAAATTATAAAAAATGCTAAAAATTCGTAAAGAGGGGTTTTTTTGGCCAAAAAATCGACTGGCATAATCAGTTTTGTGATAAAATCATTATTTCGCCTTCAAATAGAGTCATGAAATTTTCTAAAATCCACTTTTCACAACAAAAAATACTCATAACTCGACAAATAGGAAAGATAGAACGTTCTAGTCTTCACCAATCGATAGAGGGGACAATTTTACATATTTTAGTGAATTTTGAGTCTATATTTCCAAGGATTATGGGAGTTAGAAAAAATCAATTTGTATCGCAAAATATTTCCATAGCTACCCCCTTTGTTCTAAATTTTCGACAAAAAAATTATAAAAAATGCTAAAAATTCGTAAAGAGGGGTTTTTTGGCCAAAAAATCGACTGGCACAATCAGTTTTGTGATAAATTCATTATTTCGCCTTCAAATGGAGTCATGAAATTTTCGAAAATCCACTTTTCAAAACAAAAAATACTCATAACTCGACTAATAGGAAAGATAGAACGTTCTAGTCTTCGCCAATCGATAGAGGGGACAATTTTACATATTTGAGTGAATTTTGAGTCCATATTTCCAAGGATTATGGGAGTTAGAAAAAATCAATTTGTATCGTGAAATATTTCCATAGCTACCCCCTTTGTTCTAAATTTTCGACAAAAAAATTATAAAAAATGCTAAAAATTCGTAAAGAGGAGTTTTTTTGGCCAAAAAATCGACAGGCACAATCAGTTTTGTGATAAAATCATTATTTCGCCTTCAAATAGAGTCATGAAATTTTCGAAAATCCACTTTTCAAAACAAAAAATACTCATAACTCAACAAATAGGAAAGATAGAACGTTCTAGTCTTCTCCAATCGATAGAGGGGAAAATTTTACATATTTTAGTGAATTTTGAGTCCATATTTCCAAGGATTATGGGAGTTAGAAAAAATCAATTTGTATCGCAAAATATTTCCATAGCTACACCCTTTGTTCTAAATTTTCGACAAAAAAATTATAAAAAATGCTAAAAATTCGTAAAGAGGGGTTTTTTGACCAAAAAATCGACTGGCACAATCAGTTTTGTGATAAATTCATTATTTCGCCTTCAAATGGAGTCATGAAATTTTCGAAAATCCACTTTTCAAAACAAAAAATACTCATAACTCGACTAATAGGAAAGATAGAACGTTCTAGTCTTCGCCAATCGATAGAGGGGACAATTTTACATATTTGAGTGAATTTTGAGTCCATATTTCCAAGGATTATGGGAGTTAGAAAAAATCAATTTGTATCGTGAAATATTTCCATAGCTACCCCCTTTGTTCTAAATTTTCGACAAAAAAATTATAAAAAATGCTAAAAATTCGTAAAGAGGAGTTTTTTTGGCCAAAAAATCGACAGGCACAATCAGTTTTGTGATAAAATCATTATTTCGCCTTCAAATAGAGTCATGAAATTTTCGAAAATCCACTTTTCAAAACAAAAAATACTCATAACTCAACAAATAGGAAAGATAGAACGTTCTAGTCTTCTCCAATCGATAGAGGGGAAAATTTTACATATTTTAGTGAATTTTGAGTCCATATTTCCAAGGATTATGGGAGTTAGAAAAAATCAATTTGTATCGCAAAATATTTCCATAGCTACCCCCTTTGTTCTAAATTTTCGACAAAAAAATTATAAAAAATGCTAAAAATTCGTAAAGAGGGGTTTTTTGGCCAAAAAATCGACTGGCACAATCAGTTTTGTGATAAATTCATTATTTCGCCTTCAAATGGAGTCATGAAATTTTCGAAAATCCACTTTTCAAAACAAAAAATACTCATAACTCGACTAATAGGAAAGATAGAACGTTCTAGTCTTCGCCAATCGATAGAGGGGACAATTTTACATATTTGAGTGAATTTTGAGTCCATATTTCCAAGGATTATGGGAGTTAGAAAAAATCAATTTGTATCGTGAAATATTTCCATAGCTACCCCCTTTGTTCTAAATTTTCGACAAAAAAATTATAAAAAATGCTAAAAATTCGTAAAGAGGAGTTTTTTTGGCCAAAAAATCGACAGGCACAATCAGTTTTGTGATAAAATCATTATTTCGCCTTCAAATAGAGTCATGAAATTTTCGAAAATCCACTTTTCAAAACAAAAAATACTCATAACTCAACAAATAGGAAAGATAGAACGTTCTAGTCTTCTCCAATCGATAGAGGGGAAAATTTTACATATTTTAGTGAATTTTGAGTCCATATTTCCAAGGATTATGGGAGTTAGAAAAAATCAATTTGTATCGCAAAATATTTCCATAGCTACACCCTTTGTTCTAAATTTTCGACAAAAAAATTATAAAAAATGCTAAAAATTCGTAAAGAGGGGTTTTTTGACCAAAAAATCGACTGGCACAATCAGTTTTGTGATAAATTCATTATTTCGCCTTCAAATGGAGTCATGAAATTTTCGAAAATCCACTTTTCAAAACAAAAAATACTCATAACTCGACTAATAGGAAAGATAGAACGTTCTAGTCTTCGCCAATCGATAGAGGGGACAATTTTACATATTTGAGTGAATTTTGAGTCCATATTTCCAAGGATTATGGGAGTTAGAAAAAATCAATTTGTATCGTGAAATATTTCCATAGCTACCCCCTTTGTTCTAAATTTTCGACAAAAAAATTATAAAAAATGCTAAAAATTCGTAAAGAGGAGTTTTTTTGGCCAAAAAATCGACAGGCACAATCAGTTTTGTGATAAAATCATTATTTCGCCTTCAAATAGAGTCATGAAATTTTCGAAAATCCACTTTTCAAAACAAAAAATACTCATAACTCAACAAATAGGAAAGATAGAACGTTCTAGTCTTCTCCAATCGATAGAGGGGAAAATTTTACATATTTTAGTGAATTTTGAGTCCATATTTCCAAGGATTATGGGAGTTAGAAAAAATCAATTTGTATCGCAAAATATTTCCATAGCTACACCCTTTGTTCTAAATTTTCGACAAAAAAATTATAAAAAATGCTAAAAATTCGTAAAGAGGGGTTTTTTGACTAAAAAATCGACTGGCACAATCAGTTTTGTGATAAATTCATTATTTCGCCTTCAAATGGAGTCATGAAATTTTCGAAAATCCACTTTTCAAAACAAAAAATACTCATAACTCGACTAATAGGAAAGATAGAACGTTCTAGTCTTCACCAATCGATAGAGGGGACAATTTTACATATTTTAGTGAATTTTGAGTCTATATTTCCAAGGATTATGGGAGTTAGAAAAAATCAATTTGTATCGCAAAATATTCCCCCTTTGTTCTAAATTTTCGACAAAAAAATTATAAAAAATGCTAAAAATTCGTAAAGAGGGGTTTTTTTGGCCAAAAAATCGACAGGCACAATCAGTTTTGTGATAAAATCATTATTTCGCCTTCAAATAGAGTCATGAAATTTTCGAAAATCCACTTTTCAAAACAAAAAATACTCATAACTCGACTAATAGGAAAGATAGAACGTTCTAGTCTTCACCAATCGATAGAGGGGACAATTTTACATATTCTAGTGAATTTTGAGTCCACATTTCCAAGGATTATGGGAGTTAGAGAAAATCAATTTGTATCGCAAAATATTTCCATAGCTACCCTCTTTGTTCTAAATTTTCGACAAAAAAATTATGAAAAATGCTAAAAATTCGTAAAGAGGGGTTTTTTGGACCGGAAAATCGACAGGCACAATCAGTTTTGTGATAAAATCATTATTTCGCCTTCAAATGGAGTCATGAAATTTTCGAAAATCCACTTTTCAAAACAAAAAATACTCATAACTCGACTAATAGGAAAGATAGAACGTTCTAGTCTTCACCAATCGATAGAGGGTATCTGTAGAAACTATCGTCTATTCATTTTAAGATAACAATTCCGATCTATTGTATATTTTTCGTACGTCAATTCGAGCATTTCCTAAATATATCCAGAAGTCCATTTTCCGCGAGATTAGTTTGAACAAGGTAGTTTTCAAAATCAACAGACCGAACATAAAAGCAAACCTCCGAAGACTGCAACCCCCCCCTCCCCCTCAACTGGGCCGAAATTAAGTAGGGACTCGCGAAGGAAGTATTTCATTTTTCAGTGCCGGCAGAACGCAGGATACGGAATGACCTAAAAGCCATTTTCTGTCTTTTCTAGTGCATATTTGAAAAATAATCAAGTGAGCAGAGATAAAGCCGAAGTAAAGAAGATTCTTATGTGGATATCCCGAAAGATAGCCGAGCCCACGGGAGCGCTTGTTAACCGGGTACGTGCCAGTAGCTCAAACGCTACAAATACAGTGGCGTACAAAACGAATTCTTCTTTGCGTTAAAAATAAAACGGTTATGCGTGAGATTTGCGAAAGGGAATATATTATTTAGAATAAAGGAAACATTTTCACACCTGTTTAATTTGAGTTAATTTATCAAACACGCCAACATTAAAATTCATCATACCTATTGTAAATACGATATATATACAACCCTTTCAGTATCTAATTTGCATTTTTAGGTAATGTTTTAAATCAATGCCAACACGCAAATCAAATAAAATCTTCTCTAAAGGAAAGGGAAGGATTTCGAACGGGCGGAGAATGAAAAAGTGTATTCAAAGGATTCATCTAGTTGTGAACTTGTGAACTTAGAAGAGGTGTACATCTAGTTTTTATTTCAGTAACTTTCTCAGAGAGAGTTCTTCATTTTCTTTATTCCCCATACATTTATCGGTGATACGAGCAAGATTACAAATTGGCGCCCAACGTGGGGCGCCAATTTGTAATCTATATATGAGTTCCTCAATTGTCACGTGAACTTGAGAGATCGAGAAATATGAATAGATAAAGATAAATTAAGGAGATATATACTTTGGAAACACCCTGTTTATGTAGCGATTCCTGGAAACTCACTTACTGTGAAAAATAAGGGGTTGGTGAAGTGGAAGGGAGGGGGTTGACAAATGACTGATGCCTGTATCGTAAAAATGGGTCCCTCTCAGAACAAAAATCGATGTGCCAAATATCGGGGTGGACTGTTTTCTGTGGCCCACGTTGTATTTTTGACAGTTAGATTTAAGATATTTCAAGTAGCTGTCAAAATTTTCATTTAATAACGTATATAAATAGGAAATATTCATTACAACGCCCACGTCTACTTCCTATATATGTATATAAAAGAATATTAAAAATATTTTATTTCTGTTTTCGAGTTGCAAAGAAACTTCGGTCAGGCCTACGAAGTTCTGTATCAAAATTTTAGCGGACTTTTTCCCATATGGCACGTGCCATGTTTTTTAAGCTAGATTTTCCTTTTCAGTTACCGCAAAGGGACAGATTAATATCTATTAATCTGGTTTTTGGAGGGTCGAAAGCCGAATACATGAAAAATATATGCGAAATGAGTGTCTGTATAATATGTGTCGTTTTGTCCTTGTAAAATCCTTTTTTTGGATTATATTTTTTTGTCTTTAGACTTTCCATATCAAATATTTCAGCCACACGTGTGTGATTCAAACGTGTTATAATATTCGACTTTATAAAATATGAACGATACAGTTACATGTTGGGTTTCTTTTATTTACAAAGTAATGATAAAAAAAACAAAAAAGCTTCTACTGTCATCGCATTTCACTCTTAAAATATTTATTCGGGAGATTTCCAGTTGGATCGTTTCATAATCTCGAAAACGTATAATGTTTCTCTCTCTACTTTAAGAGACAGTGAAAGGGATTCATAAAAAATATGTAAATTTTTTTTTGGAAGCAAAAAATAATACCTCTTATTAGATATTCCCAAGCGTTTTTTTACCATCAGTAATGTAAATAATGTGTTGAATCATAATTTTTGCTACTCTGACGCTGTTAGTATTTAGAAAATTTTCGTATTGACATACTTAGCTTACCTATGTCTTTTGAAAAAAGTACAACTTGTAAAAAAAGGGCTGAATATTATTTAGGAAATATGAGAAATGACATAGCTTACCCATGTCTTTTGAAAAAAGTACCAATTTGTAAAAGAAAGGCAGGATGATGCTGAGATATGATGTCATTCGATAGAAATTGAGAATTACTGTATACTCACACTCCTTTGGAGTAGACCAATACTTTACTTAGGCTTGTACTGAGACATGCATGGCTTAATCTTTGAGACAAGCATATGATTACTGGCAGGATCAACCAGGGAGCTGTTGTTGTGTACTACTAGTAACTAGTATCGTTGAAAAAGACAACATATTATATTAGATATATTTCATACACACATTCATTAAGTCTCCTCTAGTTTTATTAATCTATTTCTAGAATAATGTGTTTGAGAGAAAACATGAAAATGTGTATCATCTATCGTATACATAAATATTATCTTTCTCGTTTGCGTGTTTTTAATGCGTCGTAAAGAGGGGTTTTTTGGGCCGCATAACTCGACAAATAGGAAAGATAGAACGTTCTAGTCTTCACCAATCGATAGAGGGGACAATTTTACATATCCTAGTGAATTTTGAGTCGATATTTCCAAAGATTAAGGGAGTTAGATAAAAGCAATTTGTTTCGCAAAATATTTCCATACCTACCCCTTTGTTCTAAATTTTCGACAAAAAAATTATAAAAAATGCTAAAAATTCGTAAAGAGGGGTTTTTTTGGCCAAAAAATCGACAGGCACAATCAGTTTTGTGATAAAATCATTATTTTGCCTTCAAATAGAGTCATGAAATTTTCGAAAATCCACTTTTCAAAACAAAAAATACTCATAACTCGACAAATATCGATTATTTTCGATTAATCGATTATTTTCGATTAATCGATTATTTTCGATTAATCGATTATTTTCGATTAATCGATTATTTTCGATTAATTGATTATTTTAGATTAATCGATTTTTTTCGATTAATCGATTTTTTCGATTAATCGATTTTTTTCGATTAATCGATTATTTTAGATTAATCGATTATTTTAGATTGATCGATTATTTTCGATTAATCGATTATTTTCGATTGATCGATTTTTTTCGATTGATCGATTTTTTTCGATTAATCGATTTTTTTCGATTAATCAATTAATCGATTTTTTTCGATTAATCAAATAATCGATTTTTTTCGATTAATCAATTAATCGATTATTTTATATAATCGATAATCGATTATGTTTTTTGATAATCGCCCAGCCCTAATTTTGAGTCGATATTGCCAAGGATTAAGGGAATTAGAAAACAGCAATTTGATTCGCAAAATATTTCCATACCTACCCCTTTGTTCTAAATTTTCGACAAAAAAATTATAAATATGGTAAAAATTCGTAAAGAGGGGTTTTTTTGGCCAAAAAATCGACTGGCACAATCAGTTTTGTGATAAAATCATTATTTCGCCTTCAAATAGAGTCATGAAATTTTCGAAAATCCACTTTTCAAAACAAAAAATACTCGTAACTCGACAAATAGGGAAGATAGAACGTTCTAGTCTTCACCAATCGATAGAGGGGACAATTTTACATATTTTAGTGAATTTTGAGTCGATATTGCCAAGGATTAAGGGAGTTAGAAAAAAGCAATTTGATTCGCAAAATATTTCGACAAAAAATTTTAAAAAATGCTAGAAATTCGTAAAGAGGGGTTTTTTTGGCCAAAAAATCGACTGGCACAATCAGTTTTGTGATAAAATCATTATTTCGCCTTCAAATAGAGTCATGAAATTTTCAAAAATCCACTTTTCAAAACAAAAAATACTCATAACTCGACTAATAGGAAAGATAGAACGTTCTAGTCTTCACCAATCGATAGAGGGGACAATTTTACATATTTTAGTGAATTTTGAGTCTATATTTCCAAGGATTATGGGAGTTAGAAAAAATCAATTTGTATCGCAAAATATTTCCATAGCTACCCCCTTTGTTCTAAATTTTCGACAAAAAAATTATAAAAAATGCTAAAAATTCGTAAAGAGGGGTTTTTTTGGCCAAAAAATCGACAGGCACAATCAGTTTTGTGATAAAATCATTATTTCGCCTTCAAATAGAGTCATGAAATTTTCAAAAATCCACTTTTCAAAACAAAAAATACTCATAACTCGACAAATAGGGAAGATAGAACGCTCTAGTCTTCACCAATCGATAGAGGGGACAATTTTACATATTTTAGTGAATTTTGAGTCGATATTGCCAAGGATTAAGGGAGTTAGAAAAAAGCAATTTGATTCGCAAAATATTTCGACAAAAAATTTTAAAAAATGCTAAAAATTCGTAAAGAGGGGTTTTTTTGGCCAAAAAATCGACTGGCACAATCAGTTTTGTGATAAAATCATTATTTCGCCTTCAAATGGAGTCATGAAATTTTCGAAAATCCACTTACTTTTCAAAACAAAAAATACTCATAACTCGACTAATAGGAAAGATAGAACGTTCTAGTCTTCACCAATCGATAGAGGGGACAATTTTACATATTTTAGTGAATTTTGAGTCTATATTTCCAAGGATTATGGGAGTTAGAAAAAATCAATTTGTATCGCAAAATATTTCCATAGCTACCCCCTTTGTTCTAAATTTTCGACAAAAAAATTATAAAAAATGCTAAAAATTCGTAAAGAGGGGTTTTTTTGGCCAAAAAATCGACAGGCACAATCAGTTTTGTGATAAAATCATTATTTCGCCTTCAAATAGAGTCATGAAATTTTCAAAAATCCACTTTTCAAAACAAAAAATACTCATAACTCGACTAATAGGAAAGATAGAACGTTCTAGTCTTCACCAATCGATAGAGGGGACAATTTTACATATTTTAGTGAATTTTGAGTCTATATTTCCAAGGATTATGGGAGTTAGAAAAAATCAATTTGTATCGCAAAATATTTCCATAGCTACCCCCTTTGTTCTAAATTTTCGACAAAAAAATTATAAAAAATGCTAAAAATTCGTAAAGAGGGGTTTTTTTGGCCAAAAAATCGACAGGCACAATCAGTTTTGTGATAAAATCATTATTTCGCCTTCAAATAGAGTCATGAAATTTTCAAAAATCCACTTTTCAAAACAAAAAATACTCATAACTCGACTAATAGGAAAGATAGAACGTTCTAGTCTTCACCAATCGATAGAGGGGACAATTTTACATATTTTAGTGAATTTTGAGTCTATATTTCCAAGGATTATAGAAGTTAGAAAAAATCAATTTGTATCGCAAAATATTCCCCCTTTGTTCTAAATTTTCGACAAAAAAATTATAAAAAATGCTAAAAATTCGTAAAGAGGGGTTTTTTTGGCCAAAAAATCGACTGGCACAATCAGTTTTGTGATAAAATCATTATTTCGCCTTCAAATGGAATCATGAAATTTTCGAAAATCCACTTTTCAAAACAAAAAATACTCATAACTCGACTAATAGGAAAGATAGAACGTTCTAGTCTTCACCAATCGATAGAGGGGACAATTTTACATATTTTAGTGAATTTTGAGTCTATATTTCCAAGGATTATGGGAGTTAGAAAAAATCAATTTGTATCGCAAAATATTTCCATAGCTACCCCCTTTGTTCTAAATTTTCGACAAAAAAATTATGAAAAATGCTAAAAATTCGTAAAGAGGGGTTTTTTTGGCCAAAAAATCGACAGGCACAATCAGTTTTGTGATAAAATCATTATTTCGCCTTCAAATAGAGTCATGAAATTTTCAAAAATCCACTTTTCAAAACAAAAAATACTCATAACTCGACTAATAGGAAAGATGGAACGTTCTAGTCTTCACCAATCGATAGAGGGGACAATTTTACATATTTTAGTGAATTTTGAGTCTATATTTCCAAGGATTATGGGAGTTAGAAAAAATCAATTTGTATCGCAAAATATTTCCATAGCTACCCCCTTTGTTCTAAATTTTCGACAAAAAAATTATAAAAAATGCTAAAAATTCGTAAAGAGGGTTTTTTTTGGCCAAAAAATCGACAGGCACAATCAGTTTTGTGATAAAATCATTATTTCGCCTTCAAATAGAGTCATGAAATTTTCAAAAATCCACTTTTCAAAACAAAAAATACTCATAACTCGACTAATAGGAAAGATAGAACGTTCTAGTCTTCACCAATCGATAGAGGGGACAATTTTACATATTTTAGTGAATTTTGAGTCTATATTTCCAAGGATTATGGGAGTTAGAAAAAATCAATTTGTATCGCAAAATATTCCCCCTTTGTTCTAAATTTTCGACAAAAAAATTATAAAAAATGCTAAAAATTCGTAAAGAGGGGTTTTTTTGGCCAAAAAATCGACTGGCACAATCAGTTTTGTGATAAAATCATTATTTCGCCTTCAAATGGAGTCATGAAATTTTCGAAAATCCACTTTTCAAAACAAAAAATACTCATAACTCGACTAATAGGAAAGATAGAACGTTCTAGTCTTCACCAATCGATAGAGGGGACAATTTTACATATTTTAGTGAATTTTGAGTCTATATTTCCAAGGATTATGGAGTTAGAAAAAATCAATTTGTATCGCAAAATATTTCCATAGCCCCTTTGTTCTAAATTTTCGACAAAAAAATTATAAAAAATGCTAAAAATTCGTAAAGAGGGGTTTTTTTGGCCAAAAAATCGACAGGCACAATCAGTTTTGTGATAAAATCATTATTTCGCCTTCAAATAGAGTCATGAAATTTTCAAAAATCCACTTTTCAAAACAAAAAATACTCATAACTCGACTAATAGGAAAGATAGAACGTTCTAGTCTTCACCAATCGATAGAGGGGACAATTTTACATATTTTAGTGAATTTTGAGTCTATATTTCCAAGGATTATGGGAGTTAGAAAAAATCAATTTGTATCGCAAAATATTTCCATAGCTACCCCCTTTGTTCTAAATTTTCGACAAAAAAATTATAAAAAATGCTAAAAATTCGTAAAGAGGGTTTTTTTGGCCAAAAAATCGACAGGCACAATCAGTTTTGTGATAAAATCATTATTTCGCCTTCAAATAGAGTCATGAAATTTTCAAAAATCCACTTTTCAAAACAAAAAATACTCATAACTCGACTAATAGGAAAGATAGAACGTTCTAGTCTTCACCAATCGATAGAGGGGACAATTTTACATATTTTAGTGAATTTTGAGTCTATATTTCCAAGGATTATAGAAGTTAGAAAAAATCAATTTGTATCGCAAAATATTCCCCCTTTGTTCTAAATTTTCGACAAAAAAATTATAAAAAATGCTAAAAATTCGTAAAGAGGGGTTTTTTTTGGCCAAAAAATCGACTGGCACAATCAGTTTTGTGATAAAATCATTATTTCGCCTTCAAATGGAGTCATGAAATTTTCGAAAATCCACTTTTCAAAACAAAAAATACTCATAACTCGACTAATAGGAAAGATAGAACGTTCTAGTCTTCACCAATCGATAGAGGGGACAATTTTACATATTTTAGTGAATTTTGAGTCTATATTTCCAAGGATTATGGGAGTTAGAAAAAATCAATTTGTATCGCAAAATATTTCCATAGCTACCCCCTTTGTTCTAAATTTTCGACAAAAAAATTATAAAAAATGCTAAAAATTCGTAAAGAGGGGTTTTTTTGGCCAAAAAATCGACAGGCACAATCAGTTTTGTGATAAAATCATTATTTCGCCTTCAAATAGAGTCATGAAATTTTCAAAAATCCACTTTTCAAAACAAAAAATACTCATAACTCGACTAATAGGAAAGATAGAACGTTCTAGTCTTCACCAATCGATAGAGGGGACAATTTTACATATTTTAGTGAATTTTGAGTCTATATTTCCAAGGATTATGGGAGTTAGAAAAAATCAATTTGTATCGCAAAATATTTCCATAGCTACCCCCTTTGTTCTAAATTTTCGACAAAAAAATTATAAAAAATGCTAAAAATTCGTAAAGAGGGGTTTTTTTGGCCAAAAAATCGACAGGCACAATCAGTTTTGTGATAAAATCATTATTTCGCCTTCAAATAGAGTCATGAAATTTTCAAAAATCCACTTTTCAAAACAAAAAATACTCATAACTCGACTAATAGGAAAGATAGAACGTTCTAGTCTTCACCAATCGATAGAGGGGACAATTTTACATATTTTAGTGAATTTTGAGTCTATATTTCCAAGGATTATAGAAGTTAGAAAAAATCAATTTGTATCGCAAAATATTCCCCCTTTGTTCTAAATTTTCGACAAAAAAATTATAAAAAATGCTAAAAATTCGTAAAGAGGGATTTTTTTGGCCAAAAAATCGACTGGCACAATCAGTTTTGTGATAAAATCATTATTTCGCCTTCAAATGGAGTCATGAAATTTTCGAAAATCCACTTTTCAAAACAAAAAATACTCATAACTCGACTAATAGGAAAGATAGAACGTTCTAGTCTTCACCAATCGATAGAGGGGACAATTTTACATATTTTAGTGAATTTTGAGTCTATATTTCCAAGGATTATGGGAGTTAGAAAAAATCAATTTGTATCGCAAAATATTTCCATAGCTACCCCCTTTGTTCTAAATTTTCGACAAAAAAATTATAAAAAATGCTAAAAATTCGTAAAGAGGGGTTTTTTTGGCCAAAAAATCGACAGGCACAATCAGTTTTGTGATAAAATCATTATTTCGCCTTCAAATAGAGTCATGAAATTTTCAAAAATCCACTTTTCAAAACAAAAAATACTCATAACTCGACTAATAGGAAAGATAGAACGTTCTAGTCTTCACCAATCGATAGAGGGGACAATTTTACATATTTTAGTGAATTTTGAGTCTATATTTCCAAGGATTATGGGAGTTAGAAAAAATCAATTTGTATCGCAAAATATTTCCATAGCTACCCCCTTTGTTCTAAATTTTCGACAAAAAAATTATAAAAAATGCTAAAAATTCGTAAAGAGGGGTTTTTTTGGCCAAAAAATCGACAGGCACAATCAGTTTTGTGATAAAATCATTATTTCGCCTTCAAATAGAGTCATGAAATTTTCAAAAATCCACTTTTCAAAACAAAAAATACTCATAACTCGACTAATAGGAAAGATAGAACGTTCTAGTCTTCACCAATCGATAGAGGGGACAATTTTACATATTTTAGTGAATTTTGAGTCTATATTTCCAAGGATTATGGGAGTTAGAAAAAATCAATTTGTATCGCAAAATATTTCCATAGCTACCCCCTTTGTTCTAAATTTTCGACAAAAAAATTATAAAAAATGCTAAAAATTCGTAAAGAGGGGTTTTTTTGGCCAAAAAATCGACAGGCACAATCAGTTTTGTGATAAAATCATTATTTCGCCTTCAAATAGAGTCATGAAATTTTCAAAAATCCACTTTTCAAAACAAAAAATACTCATAACTCGACTAATAGGAAAGATAGAACGTTCTAGTCTTCACCAATCGATAGAGGGGACAATTTTACATATTTTAGTGAATTTTGAGTCTATATTTCCAAGGATTATAGAAGTTAGAAAAAATCAATTTGTATCGCAAAATATTCCCCCTTTGTTCTAAATTTTCGACAAAAAAATTATAAAAAATGCTAAAAATTCGTAAAGAGGGGTTTTTTTGGCCAAAAAATCGACTGGCACAATCAGTTTTGTGATAAAATCGTTATTTCGCCTTCAAATGGAATCATGAAATTTTCGAAAATCCACTTTTCAAAACAAAAAATACTCATAACTCGACTAATAGGAAAGATAGAACGTTCTAGTCTTCACCAATCGATAGAGGGGACAATTTTACATATTTTAGTGAATTTTGAGTCTATATTTCCAAGGATTATGGGAGTTAGAAAAAATCAATTTGTATCGCAAAATATTTCCATAGCTACCCCCTTTGTTCTAAATTTTCGACAAAAAAATTATAAAAAATGCTAAAAATTCGTAAAGAGGGGTTTTTTTGGCCAAAAAATCGACAGGCACAATCAGTTTTGTGATAAAATCATTATTTCGCCTTCAAATAGAGTCATGAAATTTTCAAAAATCCACTTTTCAAAACAAAAAATACTCATAACTCGACTAATAGGAAAGATGGAACGTTCTAGTCTTCACCAATCGATAGAGGGGACAATTTTACATATTTTAGTGAATTTTGAGTCTATATTTCCAAGGATTATGGGAGTTAGAAAAAATCAATTTGTATCGCAAAATATTTCCATAGCTACCCCCTTTGTTCTAAATTTTCGACAAAAAAATTATAAAAAATGCTAAAAATTCGTAAAGAGGGGTTTTTTTGGCCAAAAAATCGACAGGCACAATCAGTTTTGTGATAAAATCATTATTTCGCCTTCAAATAGAGTCATGAAATTTTCAAAAATCCACTTTTCAAAACAAAAAATACTCATAACTCGACTAATAGGAAAGATAGAACGTTCTAGTCTTCACCAATCGATAGAGGGGACAATTTTACATATTTTAGTGAATTTTGAGTCTATATTTCCAAGGATTATAGAAGTTAGAAAAAATCAATTTGTATCGCAAAATATTCCCCCTTTGTTCTAAATTTTCGACAAAAAAATTATAAAAAATGCTAAAAATTCGTAAAGAGGGGTTTTTTTGGCCAAAAAATCGACTGGCACAATCAGTTTTGTGATAAAATCATTATTTCGCCTTCAAATGGAGTCATGAAATTTTCGAAAATCCACTTTTCAAAACAAAAAATACTCATAACTCGACTAATAGGAAAGATAGAACGTTCTAGTCTTCACCAATCGATAGAGGGGACAATTTTACATATTTTAGTGAATTTTGAGTCTATATTTCCAAGGATTATGGGAGTTAGAAAAAATCAATTTGTATCGCAAAATATTTCCATAGCTACCCCCTTTGTTCTAAATTTTCGACAAAAAAATTATAAAAAATGCTAAAAATTCGTAAAGAGGGGTTTTTTTGGCCAAAAAATCGACAGGCACAATCAGTTTTGTGATAAAATCATTATTTCGCCTTCAAATAGAGTCATGAAATTTTCAAAAATCCACTTTTCAAAACAAAAAATACTCATAACTCGACTAATAGGAAAGATAGAACGTTCTAGTCTTCACCAATCGATAGAGGGGACAATTTTACATATTTTAGTGAATTTTGAGTCTATATTTCCAAGGATTATGGGAGTTAGAAAAAATCAATTTGTATCGCAAAATATTTCCATAGCTACCCCCTTTGTTCTAAATTTTCGACAAAAAAATTATAAAAAATGCTAAAAATTCGTAAAGAGGGGTTTTTTTGGCCAAAAAATCGACAGGCACAATCAGTTTTGTGATAAAATCATTATTTCGCCTTCAAATAGAGTCATGAAATTTTCAAAAATCCACTTTTCAAAACAAAAAATACTCATAACTCGACTAATAGGAAAGATAGAACGTTCTAGTCTTCACCAATCGATAGAGGGGACAATTTTACATATTTTAGTGAATTTTGAGTCTATATTTCCAAGGATTATGGGAGTTAGAAAAAATCAATTTGTATCGCAAAATATTTCCATAGCTACCCCCTTTGTTCTAAATTTTCGACAAAAAAATTATAAAAAATGCTAAAAATTCGTAAAGAGGGGTTTTTTTGGCCAAAAAATCGACAGGCACAATCAGTTTTGTGATAAAATCATTATTTCGCCTTCAAATAGAGTCATGAAATTTTCAAAAATCCACTTTTCAAAACAAAAAATACTCATAACTCGACTAATAGGAAAGATAGAACGTTCTAGTCTTCACCAATCGATAGAGGGGACAATTTTACATATTTTAGTGAATTTTGAGTCTATATTTCCAAGGATTATGGGAGTTAGAAAAAATCAATTTGTATCGCAAAATATTTCCATAGCTACCCCCTTTGTTCTAAATTTTCGACAAAAAAATTATAAAAAATGCTAAAAATTCGTAAAGAGGGGTTTTTTTGGCCAAAAAATCGACTGGCACAATCAGTTTTGTGATAAAATCATTATTTCGCCTTCAAATGGAGTCATGAAATTTTCGAAAATCCACTTTTCAAAACAAAAAATACTCATAACTCGACTAATAGGAAAGATAGAACGTTCTAGTCTTCACCAATCGATAGAGGGGACAATTTTACATATTTTAGTGAATTTTGAGTCTATATTTCCAAGGATTATGGGAGTTAGAAAAAATCAATTTGTATCGCAAAATATTTCCATAGCTACCCCCTTTGTTCTAAATTTTCGACAAAAAAATTATAAAAAATGCTAAAAATTCGTAAAGAGGGGTTTTTTTGGCCAAAAAATCGACAGGCACAATCAGTTTTGTGATAAAATCATTATTTCGCCTTCAAATAGAGTCATGAAATTTTCAAAAATCCACTTTTCAAAACAAAAAATACTCATAACTCGACTAATAGGAAAGATAGAACGTTCTAGTCTTCACCAATCGATAGAGGGGACAATTTTACATATTTTAGTGAATTTTGAGTCTATATTTCCAAGGATTATGGGAGTTAGAAAAAATCAATTTGTATCGCAAAATATTTCCATAGCTACCCCCTTTGTTCTAAATTTTCGACAAAAAAATTATAAAAAATGCTAAAAATTCGTAAAGAGGGGTTTTTTTGGCCAAAAAATCGACAGGCACAATCAGTTTTGTGATAAAATCATTATTTCGCCTTCAAATAGAGTCATGAAATTTTCAAAAATCCACTTTTCAAAACAAAAAATACTCATAACTCGACTAATAGGAAAGATAGAACGTTCTAGTCTTCACCAATCGATAGAGGGGACAATTTTACATATTTTAGTGAATTTTGAGTCTATATTTCCAAGGATTATAGAAGTTAGAAAAAATCAATTTGTATCGCAAAATATTCCCCCTTTGTTCTAAATTTTCGACAAAAAAATTATAAAAAATGCTAAAAATTCGTAAAGAGGGGTTTTTTTGGCCAAAAAATCGACTGGCACAATCAGTTTTGTGATAAAATCATTATTTCGCCTTCAAATGGAATCATGAAATTTTCGAAAATCCACTTTTCAAAACAAAAAATACTCATAACTCGACTAATAGGAAAGATAGAACGTTCTAGTCTTCACCAATCGATAGAGGGGACAATTTTACATATTTTAGTGAATTTTGAGTCTATATTTCCAAGGATTATGGGAGTTAGAAAAAATCAATTTGTATCGCAAAATATTTCCATAGCTACCCCCTTTGTTCTAAATTTTCGACAAAAAAATTATAAAAAATGCTAAAAATTCGTAAAGAGGGGTTTTTTTGGCCAAAAAATCGACAGGCACAATCAGTTTTGTGATAAAATCATTATTTCGCCTTCAAATAGAGTCATGAAATTTTCAAAAATCCACTTTTCAAAACAAAAAATACTCATAACTCGACTAATAGGAAAGATAGAACGTTCTAGTCTTCACCAATCGATAGAGGGGACAATTTTACATATTTTAGTGAATTTTGAGTCTATATTTCCAAGGGTTATAGAAGTTAGAAAAAATCAATTTGTATCGCAAAATATTCCCCCTTTGTTCTAAATTTTCGACAAAAAAATTATAAAAAATGCTAAAAATTCGTAAAGAGGGGTTTTTTTGGCCAAAAAATCGACTGGCACAATCAGTTTTGTGATAAAATCATTATTTCGCCTTCAAATGGAATCATGAAATTTTCGAAAATCCACTTTTAAAAAATACTCATAACTCGACAAATAGGAAAGATAGAACGTTCTAGTCTTCTCCAATCGATAGAGGGGACAATTTTACATATTTTAGTGAATTTTTAGTCCATATTTCCAAGGATTATGGGAGTTAGAAAAAATCAATTTGTATCGCAAAATATTTCCATAGCTACCCCCTTTGTTCTAAATTTTCGACAAAAAAATTATAAAAAATGCTAAAAATTCGTAAAGAGGGTTTTTTTGGGCCAAAAAATCGACTGGCACAATCAGTTTTGTGATAAAATCATTATTTCGCCTTCAAATGGAGTCATGAAATTTTCGAAAATCCACTTTTCAAAACAAAAAATACTCATAACTCGACTAATAGGAAAGATAGAACGTTCTAGTCTTCACCAATCGATAGAGGGGACAATTTTACATATTTTAGTGAATTTTGAGTCTATATTTCCAAGGATTATGGGAGTTAGAAAAAATCAATTTGTATCGCAAAATATTTCCATAGCTACCCCCTTTGTTCTAAATTTTCGACAAAAAAATTATAAAAAATGCTAAAAATTCGTAAAGAGGGGTTTTTTTGGCCAAAAAATCGACAGGCACAATCAGTTTTGTGATAAAATCATTATTTCGCCTTCAAATAGAGTCATGAAATTTTCAAAAATCCACTTTTCAAAACAAAAAATACTCATAACTCGACTAATAGGAAAGATAGAACGTTCTAGTCTTCACCAATCGATAGAGGGGACAATTTTACATATTTTAGTGAATTTTGAGTCTATATTTCCAAGGATTATGGGAGTTAGAAAAAATCAATTTGTATCGCAAAATATTTCCATAGCTACCCCCTTTGTTCTAAATTTTCGACAAAAAAATTATAAAAAATGCTAAAAATTCGTAAAGAGGGGTTTTTTTGGCCAAAAAATCGACAGGCACAATCAGTTTTGTGATAAAATCATTATTTCGCCTTCAAATAGAGTCATGAAATTTTCAAAAATCCACTTTTCAAAACAAAAAATACTCATAACTCGACTAATAGGAAAGATAGAACGTTCTAGTCTTCACCAATCGATAGAGGGGACAATTTTACATATTTTAGTGAATTTTGAGTCTATATTTCCAAGGATTATGGGAGTTAGAAAAAATCAATTTGTATCGCAAAATATTTCCATAGCTACCCCCTTTGTTCTAAATTTTCGACAAAAAAATTATAAAAAATGCTAAAAATTCGTAAAGAGGGGTTTTTTTGGCCAAAAAATCGACAGGCACAATCAGTTTTGTGATAAAATCATTATTTCGCCTTCAAATAGAGTCATGAAATTTTCAAAAATCCACTTTTCAAAACAAAAAATACTCATAACTCGACTAATAGGAAAGATAGAACGTTCTAGTCTTCACCAATCGATAGAGGGGACAATTTTACATATTTTAGTGAATTTTGAGTCTATATTTCCAAGGATTATAGAAGTTAGAAAAAATCAATTTGTATCGCAAAATATTCCCCCTTTGTTCTAAATTTTCGACAAAAAAATTATAAAAAATGCTAAAAATTCGTAAAGAGGGGTTTTTTTGGCCAAAAAATCGACTGGCACAATCAGTTTTGTGATAAAATCATTATTTCGCCTTCAAATGGAATCATGAAATTTTCGAAAATCCACTTTTCAAAACAAAAAATACTCATAACTCGACTAATAGGAAAGATAGAACGTTCTAGTCTTCACCAATCGATAGAGGGGACAATTTTACATATTTTAGTGAATTTTGAGTCTATATTTCCAAGGATTATGGGAGTTAGAAAAAATCAATTTGTATCGCAAAATATTTCCATAGCTACCCCCTTTGTTCTAAATTTTCGACAAAAAAATTATAAAAAATGCTAAAAATTCGTAAAGAGGGGTTTTTTTGGCCAAAAAATCGACAGGCACAATCAGTTTTGTGATAAAATCATTATTTCGCCTTCAAATAGAGTCATGAAATTTTCAAAAATCCACTTTTCAAAACAAAAAATACTCATAACTCGACTAATAGGAAAGATGGAACGTTCTAGTCTTCACCAATCGATAGAGGGGACAATTTTACATATTTTAGTGAATTTTGAGTCTATATTTCCAAGGATTATGGGAGTTAGAAAAAATCAATTTGTATCGCAAAATATTTCCATAGCTACCCCCTTTGTTCTAAATTTTCGACAAAAAAATTATAAAAAATGCTAAAAATTCGTAAAGAGGGGTTTTTTTGGCCAAAAAATCGACAGGCACAATCAGTTTTGTGATAAAATCATTATTTCGCCTTCAAATAGAGTCATGAAATTTTCAAAAATCCACTTTTCAAAACAAAAAATACTCATAACTCGACTAATAGGAAAGATAGAACGTTCTAGTCTTCACCAATCGATAGAGGGGACAATTTTACATATTTTAGTGAATTTTGAGTCTATATTTCCAAGGATTATAGAAGTTAGAAAAAATCAATTTGTATCGCAAAATATTCCCCCTTTGTTCTAAATTTTCGACAAAAAAATTATAAAAAATGCTAAAAATTCGTAAAGAGGGGTTTTTTTGGCCAAAAAATCGACTGGCACAATCAGTTTTGTGATAAAATCATTATTTCGCCTTCAAATGGAGTCATGAAATTTTCGAAAATCCACTTTTCAAAACAAAAAATACTCATAACTCGACTAATAGGAAAGATAGAACGTTCTAGTCTTCACCAATCGATAGAGGGGACAATTTTACATATTTTAGTGAATTTTGAGTCTATATTTCCAAGGATTATGGGAGTTAGAAAAAATCAATTTGTATCGCAAAATATTTCCATAGCTACCCCCTTTGTTCTAAATTTTCGACAAAAAAATTATAAAAAATGCTAAAAATTCGTAAAGAGGGGTTTTTTTGGCCAAAAAATCGACAGGCACAATCAGTTTTGTGATAAAATCATTATTTCGCCTTCAAATAGAGTCATGAAATTTTCAAAAATCCACTTTTCAAAACAAAAAATACTCATAACTCGACTAATAGGAAAGATAGAACGTTCTAGTCTTCACCAATCGATAGAGGGGACAATTTTACATATTTTAGTGAATTTTGAGTCTATATTTCCAAGGATTATAGAAGTTAGAAAAAATCAATTTGTATCGCAAAATATTTCCATAGCTACCCCCTTTGTTCTAAATTTTCGACAAAAAAATTATAAAAAATGCTAAAAATTCGTAAAGAGGGGTTTTTTTGGCCAAAAAATCGACAGGCACAATCAGTTTTGTGATAAAATCATTATTTCGCCTTCAAATAGAGTCATGAAATTTTCAAAAATCCACTTTTCAAAACAAAAAATACTCATAACTCGACTAATAGGAAAGATAGAACGTTCTAGTCTTCACCAATCGATAGAGGGGACAATTTTACATATTTTAGTGAATTTTGAGTCTATATTTCCAAGGATTATAGAAGTTAGAAAAAATCAATTTGTATCGCAAAATATTCCCCCTTTGTTCTAAATTTTCGACAAAAAAATTATAAAAAATGCTAAAAATTCGTAAAGAGGGGTTTTTTTGGCCAAAAAATCGACTGGCACAATCAGTTTTGTGATAAAATCATTATTTCGCCTTCAAATGGAGTCATGAAATTTTCGAAAATCCACTTTTCAAAACAAAAAATACTCATAACTCGACTAATAGGAAAGATAGAACGTTCTAGTCTTCACCAATCGATAGAGGGGACAATTTTACATATTTTAGTGAATTTTGAGTCTATATTTCCAAGGATTATGGGAGTTAGAAAAAATCAATTTGTATCGCAAAATATTTCCATAGCTACCCCCTTTGTTCTAAATTTTCGACAAAAAAATTATAAAAAATGCTAAAAATTCGTAAAGAGGGGTTTTTTTGGCCAAAAAATCGACAGGCACAATCAGTTTTGTGATAAAATCATTATTTCGCCTTCAAATAGAGTCATGAAATTTTCAAAAATCCACTTTTCAAAACAAAAAATACTCATAACTCGACTAATAGGAAAGATAGAACGTTCTAGTCTTCACCAATCGATAGAGGGGACAATTTTACATATTTTAGTGAATTTTGAGTCTATATTTCCAAGGATTATGGGAGTTAGAAAAAATCAATTTGTATCGCAAAATATTTCCATAGCTACCCCCTTTGTTCTAAATTTTCGACAAAAAAATTATAAAAAATGCTAAAAATTCGTAAAGAGGGGTTTTTTTGGTCAAAAAATCGACAGGCACAATCAGTTTTGTGATAAAATCATTATTTCGCCTTCAAATGGAGTCATGAAATTTTCGAAAATCCACTTTTCAAAACAAAAAATACTCATAACTCGACTAATAGGAAAGATAGAACGTTCTAGTCTTCACCAATCGATAGAGGGGACAATTTTACATATTTTAGTGAATTTTGAGTCTATATTTCCAAGGATTATAGAAGTTAGAAAAAATCAATTTGTATCGCAAAATATTCCCCCTTTGTTCTAAATTTTCGACAAAAAAATTATAAAAAATGCTAAAAATTCGTAAAGAGGGGTTTTTTTGGCCAAAAAATCGACTGGCACAATCAGTTTTGTGATAAAATCATTATTTCGCCTTCAAATGGAGTCATGAAATTTTCGAAAATCCACTTTTCAAAACAAAAAATACTCATAACTCGACTAATAGGAAAGATAGAACGTTCTAGTCTTCACCAATCGATAGAGGGGACAATTTTACATATTTTAGTGAATTTTGAGTCTATATTTCCAAGGATTATGGGAGTTAGAAAAAATCAATTTGTATCGCAAAATATTTCCATAGCTACCCCCTTTGTTCTAAATTTTCGACAAAAAAATTATAAAAAATGCTAAAAATTCGTAAAGAGGGGTTTTTTTGGCCAAAAAATCGACAGGCACAATCAGTTTTGTGATAAAATCATTATTTCGCCTTCAAATAGAGTCATGAAATTTTCAAAAATCCACTTTTCAAAACAAAAAATACTCATAACTCGACTAATAGGAAAGATAGAACGTTCTAGTCTTCACCAATCGATAGAGGGGACAATTTTACATATTTTAGTGAATTTTCAGTCTATATTTCCAAGGATTATGGGAGTTAGAAAAAATCAATTTGTATCGCAAAATATTTCCATAGCTACCCCCTTTGTTCTAAATTTTCGACAAAAAAATTATAAAAAATGCTAAAAATTCGTAAAGAGGGGTTTTTTTGGCCAAAAAATCGACAGGCACAATCAGTTTTGTGATAAAATCATTATTTCGCCTTCAAATAGAGTCATGAAATTTTCAAAAATCCACTTTTCAAAACAAAAAATACTCATAACTCGACTAATAGGAAAGATAGAACGTTCTAGTCTTCACCAATCGATAGAGGGGACAATTTTACATATTTTAGTGAATTTTGAGTCTATATTTCCAAGGATTATAGAAGTTAGAAAAAATCAATTTGTATCGCAAAATATTCCCCCTTTGTTCTAAATTTTCGACAAAAAAATTATAAAAAATGCTAAAAATTCGTAAAGAGGGGTTTTTTTGGCCAAAAAATCGACTGGCACAATCAGTTTTGTGATAAAATCATTATTTCGCCTTCAAATGGAGTCATGAAATTTTCGAAAATCCACTTTTCAAAACAAAAAATACTCATAACTCGACTAATAGGAAAGATAGAACGTTCTAGTCTTCACCAATCGATAGAGGGGACAATTTTACATATTTTAGTGAATTTTGAGTCTATATTTCCAAGGATTATGGGAGTTAGAAAAAATCAATTTGTATCGCAAAATATTTCCATAGCTACCCCCTTTGTTCTAAATTTTCGACAAAAAAATTATAAAAAATGCTAAAAATTCGTAAAGAGGGGTTTTTTTGGCCAAAAAATCGACAGGCACAATCAGTTTTGTGATAAAATCATTATTTCGCCTTCAAATAGAGTCATGAAATTTTCAAAAATCCACTTTTCAAAACAAAAAATACTCATAACTCGACTAATAGGAAAGATAGAACGTTCTAGTCTTCACCAATCGATAGAGGGGACAATTTTACATATTTTAGTGAATTTTGAGTCTATATTTCCAAGGATTATGGGAGTTAGAAAAAATCAATTTGTATCGCAAAATATTTCCATAGCTACCCCCTTTGTTCTAAATTTTCGACAAAAAAATTATAAAAAATGCTAAAAATTCGTAAAGAGGGGTTTTTTTGGCCAAAAAATCGACAGGCACAATCAGTTTTGTGATAAAATCATTATTTCGCCTTCAAATAGAGTCATGAAATTTTCAAAAATCCACTTTTCAAAACAAAAAATACTCATAACTCGACTAATAGGAAAGATAGAACGTTCTAGTCTTCACCAATCGATAGAGGGGACAATTTTACATATTTTAGTGAATTTTGAGTCTATATTTCCAAGGATTATAGAAGTTAGAAAAAATCAATTTGTATCGCAAAATATTCCCCCTTTGTTCTAAATTTTCGACAAAAAAATTATAAAAAATGCTAAAAATTCGTAAAGAGGGGTTTTTTTGGCCAAAAAATCGACTGGCACAATCAGTTTTGTGATAAAATCATTATTTCGCCTTCAAATGGAGTCATGAAATTTTCGAAAATCCACTTTTCAAAACAAAAAATACTCATAACTCGACTAATAGGAAAGATAGAACGTTCTAGTCTTCACCAATCGATAGAGGGGACAATTTTACATATTTTAGTGAATTTTGAGTCTATATTTCCAAGGATTATGGGAGTTAGAAAAAATCAATTTGTATCGCAAAATATTTCCATAGCTACCCCCTTTGTTCTAAATTTTCGACAAAAAAATTATAAAAAATGCTAAAAATTCGTAAAGAGGGGTTTTTTTGGCCAAAAAATCGACAGGCACAATCAGTTTTGTGATAAAATCATTATTTCGCCTTCAAATAGAGTCATGAAATTTTCAAAAATCCACTTTTCAAAACAAAAAATACTCATAACTCGACTAATAGGAAAGATAGAACGTTCTAGTCTTCACCAATCGATAGAGGGGACAATTTTACATATTTTAGTGAATTTTGAGTCTATATTTCCAAGGATTATAGAAGTTAGAAAAAATCAATTTGTATCGCAAAATATTCCCCCTTTGTTCTAAATTTTCGACAAAAAAATTATAAAAAATGCTAAAAATTCGTAAAGAGGGGTTTTTTTGGCCAAAAAATCGACTGGCACAATCAGTTTTGTGATAAAATCATTATTTCGCCTTCAAATGGAATCATGAAATTTTCGAAAATCCACTTTTAAAAAATACTCATAACTCGACAAATAGGAAAGATAGAACGTTCTAGTCTTCTCCAATCGATAGAGGGGACAATTTTACATATTTTAGTGAATTTTTAGTCCATATTTCCAAGGATTATGGGAGTTAGAAAAAATCAATTTGTATCGCAAAATATTTCCATAGCTACCCCCTTTGTTCTAAATTTTCGACAAAAAAATTATAAAAAATGCTAAAAATTCGTAAAGAGGGGTTTTTTGGGCCAAAAAATCGACTGGCACAATCAGTTTTTTGATAAAATCATTATTTCGCCTTCAAATAGAGTCATGAAATTTTCGAAAATCCACTTTTCAAAACAAAAAATACTCATAACTCGACAAATAGGAAAGATAGAACGTTCTAGTCTTCACCAATCGATAGAGGGGACAATTTTACATATTCAAGTGAATTTTGAGTCCATATTTCCAAGGATTATGGTAGTTGGAAAAAATCAATTTGTATCGCAAAATATTTCCATAGCTACCCCCTTTGTTCTAAGTTTTCGACAAAAAAATTATAAAAAATGCTAAAAATTCGTAAAGAGGGGTTATTTCGCCTTCAAATAGAGTAATGAAATTTTCGAAAATCCACTTTTCAAAACAAAAAATACTCATAACTCGACAAATAGGAAAGATAGAACGTTCTAGTCTTCACCAATCGATAGAGGGGACAATTTTACATATATTAATGAATTTTGAGTCAATAATTCCAAGGATTAAGGGAGTTAGAGAAAAGCAATTTGTATCGCAAAATATTTCCATACCTACCCCTCGCTCTAAATTTTCGACAAAAAAGAAGAGAAAATGCTAAAAATTCGTAAAGAGGACTTTTTTGGGCCGAAAAATCGACTGGTACAATCAGTTTTTTGATAAAATCAATCTTTCGCCTTCAAATAGAGTCATGAAATTTTCGAAAATCCACTCTGCTTTTTCAATGATCCTTATTAATTATTCAAAAAAATCACAGAAAAAATAGGTGTATGTATGTTTTTATTGAAAAGAAACAAATCAAAAATATTCTATAAAAATAAATAAAATTATTATTACATTATGTTTAATGAAATAAAAAAAATTAGATATTTCTTCTAAATAGGTGTTGACATTTTTTTACCTACTGAATAGTAATAGCGAACACTGATATATGAAAATTATTTGGACCTGTGGCACTTGTCAGTTCTGAAAATGAAAAGAAATTAGATTTTTGTAAACAAGTCTTGTTAGTGTTTTTACTTACCCATTAGTATCGGCATCCATATCTTTGCCCTAATTATCTGGATTCTGTCTTGCCAGACTTCTTTTTCTTATATTCTGATATTGCTTGCTTGATATAAGGGGGTCAATGCATTTCTGTCCTTTTCCTATTTGATTTCTGATTATTTCAGGAGCTACACATTCTGTATAGAATTGCTTCAGTTTCAGACGCATTTTTTCGGCCCATATTTTTCTATCTATCTCAATTTCCTGTATATATAGATCTATATTATCGCAGACATACACAACAAAGTAACATCTGCCACTATTAGCACAACACAACCCCGTTGAATGTTGAATTTACTTACCTAGTTATTGTAACGAGAAAATAATAATGAAAAACCTACAATTATCTGAAATGAAACAATAACAAAATATAAGCACATACTTACCCGAAATATTTCTATTTTGGAAACCCAGAAAATCACAATTTGCTTTATGACTAATACACAAATACACTCTAGGTACGAAGTCGAATATCGAATTTTGAAAACATAAGATACCTAACATACAGGTAAAATGGTCACTATATAGATATTGCAAGTACCTAAAAATATACCTAATATCTTAAGACGTGCAGACGTGCATAGATTTTCTTGTTAAAAAAAATTTTCTCCTTGTTTGAGGATTTTCGTATAACATGGCAACATCGGTTGTGAATGCAGCATTCTGTATTTTACGATTTTACTTGGCTCTTTTGGATTCTAAAGCTTCGATGTCAAATGTAAAAATTATCCCTAGAAATCCTTACAATTTATATAATCCTCTCCATTATGACGATAAAAAGAGATGAGGAGGGTTATCTAGTTTTTAGCTTGCCATAGGTAATAATAATTGTTGAATAAAATTAATGAATGAGAGGTAGGTAACATTACATTTTAAAAAATTTAGAAGCATAAATGTTTTGTAGGTACCTAACTTTGTCTTGTCAATATAGTCGAAATTACCTTGCAAATTAATAAGCATTTAAAACAATGAAAGAAAATAAGAACCCAAATAATTATTATTGAAGGATGACTTAGTAATAGTGTTAGTTGTTGATTTGAAAAATATTGTAAAACAAAAAATTAATTTCGTCTACCTACTCTAGAAATGGCGCTTCTCATTAGAATCGCTTTGGTCATAGACTTGGTAGAGTTGAAATATCTGAGCTTTATTTATTTTTTCCTTCAATCTGGTTTCTTATCTTATCAGCAGGTACCTACTAGTTATGTGGCTTCAATTATTTTTGGAAGATGTTTAGAATTAAAAATAACTTTCTAATAGGTATTCAATATTGTTTATTTAGATCAAAAAAATAATTTTTTCGACATTTTCTGTGAAACAAAAAAATTTTTGATGTAAAACAATGTTAAATATTTGGAAGTTATTTTTAATTCTAAACATCTTTTCTTTATAATTTTTGAAATTTTCCAAAATTTATGTACCTATCTAGGTACCTACCTACTTGAGACTCTTGAGCAAAAATCACATCTAATTTAAATTTTGATATCTAATGTATATATTATAACTAGACTAGACTATTATGACTAGAAAAAGGGAGCTGTACTGAGGATATGTAGTGGTCCATAAATAAAAAGAAGAAGACATCATCTAGAACTGTAATCGAAAAGTCGAGAACTATCTGGAACATGTGAAAAGTATAAAAAGCGGAACAATTGACATTAGGTTTGTTCCCGAACTAAGTTCCTAACTGTTATAGACATATCGAGTCTGCGCAGTATAAAATAAGCGTTCCAGCAGAGCAGAGTTCAGAGGAAAGACAGTTTAAAGATCGATTGTTCTTCTTTTCTTTCTTATCAAAATATTCAGCCAATATTACTTTTCAGAACTGTTCCAGCACACACTTGTTTGGAACCTACTTGGTACATTATTTTAGTCAGGCATGCGCATCAGATAATTTTAATAACATGTTTGAGACTCGTTTCGGGAACAAACCTATTGGTGAATTTTGAAGTATTAGAAATTGAAGTTTTGGTTCTGATGGTTAAAGTGGAATAAATAAAGAAAGTTGGAGATAGTAAAAGGAGTAACGATATTGAAATATTTCAGCTTAAACTCTGGTTAATTCAAGCTCGGTCACGTCAATTTATATGTAAAATAACAGACATTAAGCCTAGAGAAACCTGCATAACATTTAGCAAACTACAAATAACATTTTATCCGCACCCTAAAGCCAGTATGTTCCGTTTTTGACCTTATTTATACCGACCGTATCTAATAATGCAAACTGTTTCAAATTTTAATCAAAAACAAAACCCCCAAAGGTGGTATCAACCACAACGGATTTTCGTTTTAAATATTAGTTAGATTTTATAGGGTGGTATTGCTTAGTCATTATTCCTACAGGACCCAACTCAAAAACTTAACACGTTGAGTACCACCAATGCTTAAGCCAGATCCTTACGGATGTACCGCAATGGGTAACTTTGGAACGGATCGACATAATTAGATGAAACTTTGACAGAAATGATTAATATAATGTCTACATATGACCTTGAACCCTTAATGTACCAATGGCCATTCTACTTACCCTGGTTTATTCCCATCATCCATAATAGTTTTCCATGGCAATTTTTCATTTGCAATTGACAAATACCATGGGCTGTTGAGCACAACCCAAACGAATCCTTACACCTCATGTAATAATCCTTAAGCATCCCTAAACATCCTCAAACATCTTTATTGATGACTGATATATATGAAGCTACTTTCAGAGCTTCAAATAATATTTGTGTGTTCTTTGAATAAACGTATATTTCTAAAAAAAAATTCGAGTCCTATCCTGCAGCGGTATTTTGCGGACAAAGCAAAGAGTTTTCAAAGGATTATTCGACTACGATGGCCGGGTGTAGATTTTATGTAGGGATAATTAATATACTGCTGTGGAATTTTACTTAAAATGTGATTTGTTGGAATTGTGGACCGAATAAATGTTAAAACAATTACACGGTTTCGGAAAGGATTTGTCGGTTATTTTGATCCTTTTAGGTAAATTTAAAACGATATGTTTTGAAATACCGACACGTCCGTCTGTCGCATTTAATTTGTTTTTATTCATTTGATTGACAAGTTGAAATTTGGTACAGTTATGACCAAAACACGAACTTCGAATATGGAGTTTGAACGAGGAAATTAAAAAAAAAGTTTTACAAACATTGAATAGATGAGGCTTTTACTTGATGAAGATCAATACTAATGATGAAATAAAACAATTTAATTTGTTTAAATCTTCATTTTATTTTGAACTAACGTTCAAATTAAAATTAGTGATGCGTTTCGCGTTTTTTAGTGGTTTTCAGCTTATAACTTGCAAAGTAAGCTATTTATGCAAAAATCGTTATCTAGTAGAATGAAGAGAGAAAAAATTTCCTATAATTTATCTCTCCTAACATTTTTTCGTACGTCGTATGGTTTCCACGCAAAAGAGTGCTAAAATATGGGAGAAATCAGAAATTTTTGGAAAAAAGCAAATGAATCAATGCAATTTTCCCTTCAAGTGAAAGAATTCATCTGCATTCATCTGCGTGGTGATGTTGCGCGTCACTTGGAGGATCATCGTAAGGGAATGAAACAACTTCTTCTAGCACTGTGATATGTTTGATTTATTTACTAAATACATTACACTACTTACTATTACTAATGATCTGCATAAGTACCTAGCCTTACAGCATACTTATACTTAATGGTTAATGATTACTGATATCTGACCATTCAACTATATAGAATGATCTTCTTGAATTATTCTGAATCGACTTCTCCATCATAAATATTGAATGCATATTTATATAACCAGTCAAGTTCAAATAAAATAAATAAACATATTACTGTTTTGTCTTACTTCACGCTTTGAACTTGACTTTCTATTCAATAACCTTCTCACTCTTTATTTATATAATATTAAAACGTTTGAATATTTTGTTGAAATAAGATCAAGGGAATTTAATTCTTATTTTAAATATTTATTATTATATTGGATGCGGATACTCATATTGTCACCACAGCAATGGATCTCGCACAGCAGCATAACTGAGTAGTTGTGGGTGAAGATGTAGATCTGGTGGTGATCATGATTGGTCGTTGTCGGGGTGTACATTCAAACATATACTTTCTGAAGCCAGGTAAAGGGGCAGTTTCCCAACTCATGTTTTATCCTGACTGCCATCCAGACCAATCCATCAGTGACAACATATTGTTTTTGCATGCCATGGGGGGGATGTGACACACCTTCAGCCTCGTTCAAAGTCGGAAAAATGAGGTTTCTTCAAACCATCAAGAAAAACCCTGCCCTATCCAAGACCATTCAAAAATTTTAAAGATCCTACGGCACATGCTGACGCTGTTACTAGTGCTGGTCTTACCCTTTTCACTGCATTGTACAAATTAACTGACAGGGAAAGCGCGTCCTTGAACAAATTGAGGTATAGATCTGCATACAAAACAACAGCTACCTCCTTCACAGCAACATTCTTTGAGACTTTACTTTCAAGTACAACAATGGCTTGGAAATGAAACAGATCCTGAGCAATGGGGTTGGAAGGAAACCAAAGGAGGTCTGCAACCAGTAACAACATTACATCCAACACCACCAGACGCAGTTTTATTTTTTTCTCAGTGTACTTTGTCGCGTTACGATCGACCTAAAGGCAAAACAATTTAGAATAAAAAATTTTTTTAAAGCACCAACGTATTCCATAGAAAACAAAACGTTTTGGAATTAGATAGAACAAAGCCACATATCAGATTGAACAACAAACAATTAATTTTCCGCAATGGATTTTCCCATACTTATCTTTAAATCTGCCTGCACTATTTAGAGGTAGGAAACGTTATTTTCCATGAAAAGTAACATTTGGTATGGGTTTATTCAGTTCCGTTTCGGTCCGTTCAACCTTCATTCATTTGGGTTTTGCTCAACAGCCCAGGCACTTGAACTGAATCTTTGAACCATTTCCCATGTTATCTACTTCCATACAAGAAGCTTCGTGTCTTCTATAAAGTCCCATTAGTTTGATTGGAGGGATTTTCAGTTGTTGTAATGGTTCTTCTCCAAAGTGCTTCCGTCTAAGTACTTGTAAGTTCTCGCAGAAGCAGAGTATATGAGTAGGTGTTTCATCATCAATTTCATATTTTCTGCACTTTGCCCGTTTTGTTCAGATGTTTCCTCATGGTGCAGTGTCCAGTTAACTGTCTTCAAATGTCTCTTAGCCTGGTTGAGAGTTCCTTGTCTACCTTGGTCAGTAAACTTTTTGTATGGAGGTGCCCACTATTGGAGTTGGTGTTCCTTATCTAGCCAGCTCCCGATTTCACCTCTTATGCAATCTTTTGTGATACCATAAAACGGTTCCGGACCTATGGAGTCTCCTTTAGCTAACTACTCCACCATTTCATTACCTGCAATCCCCTCATGTGCCGGCATCCATATTAGAGACACTTTGTTGTTTCTTGCCAGCCTGTACTTCAGAAATTTCAATTTTAATTATAGACTTTCCATGAGGATTCTGGATGCTTCTTGGCAAATCCGAATTTCTTTTTTTTTGGTTAATAATATAGTATGTAACTTGATGTTACCCACCTCTAACTCATATTCGTTGACCGTTAAAACCAGTAATACGCGTGGGAATTGGGAAGTTCACATCGTAGAGTCAGATTTTATGTATTTCATGTTAGCGGGGATTCCCCGATTAAAAATTCTATTATAAAGTTAAGCCAACAGAGAGAGCTTCTGGTTGTGGGTATTTTCAATTTAAAATAGGCCAACTCAGTCTAAGGGGGGCTTTAGATGAACATAGATAATGAAAAATTAGCTTAGAGAAACTATTTTTTATATGTTTTTGAGATACAGGACGTTAAAGACATTGAAATAAGAAAAAGTGACTCAATCTTATTCCTAAGAGAGCGTCTTATTTTATTTTCCAATTAAATAGGACGATTCGATTTGCTTTGAAATTACATTACTTCAGATAAAATCAGAATTTGAAATGAAATATTCACCTTAAATTTTTTGTATAGCCCGCTACTGTTGAAACAAATCACACGAAAAGCTTATTAAAATGTGAAATAATCTAAGTAAAATTGAATCTACTGCTTATAATTTCCTCTAAGATTTCCTCTTATCATTATAGTCGATAAAAGTGAGAGGAAGGAAAATATTTATAACGAATAAAACGATTGAATTCAGTTTGTTTCCAAACATAGAAAAAGTAGATTCCGTTTTAATTTTGTGCTAAATTTATATTTGTATAAACGGTGATAATGAGCAACGAAATTAACGATATTAACAATAAAGTGGAAGATGACGAAGGTAAAGATTGTTGTAGCTTCTTTGTTTTTTTTTAGGAGTAGCTAATAACAGTTATTTTTAATCTGATCCATAAAAGTTATAGACCGGTAGACAGTAGCCTATGACACATAATATAGGTTTCATTATTTCGAGTGGAAGCCGTTTTCACCATCGAGTTTCATGTGAAAAACTAAAAGAATAAGTAGATGTCGAAGATAATATTTTAATACTTAGAAGTAACAACTACTTCTCGGGCTATATGCACCGACAAACATATAGCCCGAGAAGTAGTTGTTGCTTCTTAGTGAACGGTCTCGGTTCTATGGAAAATATTTTTCAAAAACTTTGTAAGGCGTTATAATAAATAGTATTAAACTTCAACATCTATTGATAACACGCTTTGTTAAAATATGGCAATTTTTATAGGAAACTGTAATTGAGTAAGTAGAATAAGGCTATTCCCCAAGGCACTAACTGGATAATCGATAAAATGTATATAAGTGAATACGTGTATAATAGGCCAGTAAAACTATCGGTCCAACCCGGAACAAATTTGGGACAAGCTGAAACTTTCAGGATATCTTGTTTAGGTGGTGGACAATGTCCCCTTGAAAATCGCTTAGGCCGTAGGTAAGTCTGGTGAGCTAGGAGGCCACTCAATGGGACCTCTTCTTCCAATCCATCCATTTGGATAATTATTGTCTAACCAGTCCCTAACTGCTACTGCGTAATGGGGAAGTGCAACAAATTTTCATCTAGAGCTGGATTGCCATCGCCATCCTGTTGGTTCTCTAATTCATGAACAATTAAGGGCTCAATAGCGTTCTCCAGCATATCGAGGAACATTTCATCGTGTAAATTTCCCGGTATAAACAAGGGACCAATCACAGAATATCCTAATACCACGCCCAAACATTTAGTTCCTCAGGATACTGAGTTAGGAATGGATAACTATCGATAGTGCTATTTTTACTATCGATTATTATCGATAATTTTCGATAGTTTTACAATCGGTAACATAATTGTACGATTTTTGTCAAAATGTTAAAAATATACATAAATACATATATTTATTTCAAAACAACGTATCAACTTTGTCGAAAATTGTCAGAAATTTTGAAAAATGGTTAAAATTTTTGAAAAATTGTCAAATTGGTCAATAATTGTCAAAGACGGTCAATAATTATCTGAAATTCTTAATAATTGTCAAAAACTGTCAGAAATGGTCAAAAACTGTCAGAAATGGTCAAAAACTGTCAGAAATGGTCAAAAACTGCCAGAAATGGTCAATAATTTTGAAAAATGGTCAAAAATGGTCCATAATTGTTAAAATTTTGAAAAATGATCAATAATTGTCAAACATTTTGAAAAATGGTCAATAATTGTCAAACATTTTGAAAAATGGTCAATAATTGTCAAAAACTGTCAATAATTTTCAAAAATTGTCAAAAAAGGTCAATAATTGTCAAAAATTTTGAAAAATGGTTAATCATTTTGAAAAATGGTCAATAATTGTTAACAACTGTCAAAAATGGACAATAATTGTCAAAATTTTGAAAATTGGTCTATAATTGTCAAAAATGGTCAATAATTGTCAGAAATTGAAAAAAATGGTGGATTTTTAGTATTTTTAATAGCAATTTACTCTTCCAAAAGTGAATTTTTTTCTTTTAAAATGTTCTATAAGCAATAGGGGGCTTTCTAATAAGAACAAAATGCGTTACAAAATTCCGAGAGTCGCGAACATTACCGAATCCGTCTTCGATTCTGATTCTTTCTCTCCCGTCTCTGTCTCTTTATCATCCTTCTCTCTCGCTCTTCCATCTCTATCTTTCTTCCATATCTGTCTCTGCCATCTCTCTCCCTGTCTCTCTCATCTTTCTTTCTCTCTCCCATCTCTCTCTTTCCTATCTCTTTCTCTTTCTCGCCTATCTTTCTCTCTCTCTCTCCCATCTTGCTTTCTCTCTCCCTCTATCTCACTCCCATCACTCTCTCTTTTTCATCTCTCTCATCTCTCTTTTTTTATCTCTCTCTCCGATCTCTCTCTCACATATTTCTTTCTCTCTCTCTCTCTCTCTCTCTCCCATTTCTCTCTCTTTCTCTCCCTCTCCCATCTCTCGCTCTCATCTTTCTCTCTCTGTCCCATCTTTCTCTCTATCCATCTCTCTCCCTTTCTCTCCCATGTCCCCCTCTCTCATATTTCTTTCTCTCCCCCACCTTTCTCTCTCCCATCTTCCTCTTTCTTTCCTATCTCTCTCCGTCCTATCTCCTTCTCTCATAACTCTCCTTGTCTCTCATCTTTCTTTCTCTCTCCCATCTCTCTCTTTCCTATCTCTTTCTCGCATATCTTTGTTTCTCTATCCCATCTTGCTCTCTCTCTCCCATCTTGCTTTCTCTCTTCCATCTTGCTTTCTCTCTCCCTTCTCTCTCACTCCCGTCACTCTCTATCTCTTCCATATATATATCTCTCTTTAATCTTTCTCCTATCCCTCTCTCTCTCTCTCTCTCCCGTTTCTCTCTCTTTCTTTCTCTCTCTCTTTCTTTCTCTCTCTCCCATCTCTCTCTCTCCTATCTCTCTTCCTTTCTCTCCCATCCCTCTCCCTCTCCTTCTCTCTCATCTTTCTTTCTCTCTCTCTCTGCCATCTCTCTCTGTCTCTCCCATATCTTTCTCTCTCTTTCCTATCTCTCTTTCTCTCCCCCCATCTTTCTCTCTCTTTCCTATCTCTCTCCCTCCCATCTTTCTCTCTATTCCATCTCTCTCTCTCCCCCTCTCTGTCCCATTTTTTGATAGCATTTTTATTCCATATCAGATTTTAAAATATATTTATATTCTTCACCTAAACATCTCGACTATCGATAGTACCGAAAACTATCGATTTTTTTTTCGATAGTCAAAAATATAGATATTTATCGATAAACCATCGATAGTTCTCCATTCCTATACTGAGTGTGGTTTTCTCTAAACAGATGTGGATTTTCCTTATTCCAATAAGGACAGTTTGTCATTTTAGTTCCCCCTCTCTACCCTTGAAACTGTTTTTAAATTTTTTTTTAAATATCTTTTCGTTCACGAGGTACACCCCATTGTAAGTTTTAAAATTAACCAGAAATCGTAATTTTTATATTCTATAACGAAGAACGTGTTTATTCGTTGGTGGGATAATACAAATTTGATTTTCCGGAATTCCTCGAATATAGACAACAAAACAAACAATTAATTAATATTACACAGTTATGATATTTACCCTTCGGTATGGACTACAATTACTATATCTTCAATTTTATTGTTAAAATTATCGATTTTACTTACATTATTCACCGACATTGATTAATAACATAGAGAAATTACCACAATCGTTATTGATAATCTTTCGAATTGTTCCTCGTGATGCATATAACCACTATAATAATAATGAAGCCTTAATCTATTATCGTTATTTCAAAAATAATACAGAGACATCGATTGGGGGTTTAAATAATTGAAAAGTTCCAGTTATCAAAACAATCCAAACATTTCCATTGGATTTTTCAAATGGGCTGTATTAGGACCAACAATAAATACACTGATTTCGATTCGGTTTTATATTATGGGAATGTACTAGTTATCAAAAGAATCTTTCTTTATACTTTTTTAAAAGTACACCAGTGGCGGCTCGTGGTAAATTTGATAGGGGGGTCATAGATGATATGACCAAAATCTTAAAATACTGAACGCCACTGACCAGCCCCCCGAAGACCTATCCTCCTATCGATAAACCACTCCCAATTTCTGCCCAGAAGTCGTTAAAATCGTTAAAAAAGCAAAATTTGTGGAGTTCCTTTCAAATTTTAACAATTATTGACCAATTTTGACAGTTTTGACAATTTTTGATCATTTTTGACAATTTTTCAAAAATTATGACCATTTTTCCAAATTTTTCCAAATTTTAACAATTATGGACAATTTTTGACCATTTTTGACAGGTTCTGGCAATTATTTACCGTTTTTGACAATTTTTCAAAAAATTTTGGCAATTATTGTACATTTTTCAAAATATTCAACAATTTTTGACCATTTTTGACAATATTTCAAAAATTTTGACCATTTTTCAAAAATTTTGACAATCATTGACCATTTTCTTAGATATTTAACAATTTTTGACCATTTTTCAAAATTTTAACAATTTTTGACAGTTTTTGAGGATTTTTGATTGGTTTTGACAATTATTGACCGTCTTTGACAATTATTGACCATTTTTAACAAATTTTTCAAAAATTTTAACCATTTTTGACAATTTTTATGTTTCACATCAAAAAGAGGGTTATAATGATTAACCATTTTTCCAAAATTTTGACAATTTTTGACTATTTTTTCAAATTTTAACAATTATTGACCAATTTTGACAGTTATGACAATTTTTGATCATTTTTGACAATTTTCGACTATTTTTCCAAATTTTAACAATTATTGACAAATTTTGACAGTTTTGACAATTTTTGGACATTTTTGACAATTCTTCAAAAATTATGACCATTTTAGACCATTTTTCCAAATTTTAACTATTATTGACAATTTTCGACCATTTTTGAAAGGTTCTGGCAATTATCTACCGTTTTTGACAATTTTTTAAAAATTTTGACAATTATTGTACATTTTTCAAAATATTCAACAATTTTTGACCATTTTTGACAATATTTCAAAAATTTCGACAATCATTGACCATTTTTTTTAGATATTTAACAATTTTCGACCATTTTTCAAAATTTTAACAATTTTTGACGATTTTTGATTGGTTTTGACAATTATTGACCGTCTTTGACAGTTATTGACCATTTTTGACAAATTTTTCAAAATTTTTAAACATTTTTGACAATTTTTATGTTTCACATCAAAAAGAGTGTTATAATGATTATGCATTTTTTCAAAATTTTGACAATTTTTGACTATTTTTTCAAATTTTAACAATTATTGACCAATTTTGACATTTTTGATAATTTTTTATCATTTTTGACAATTTTTGACTATTTTTTCAAATTTTAACAATTATTGACGATTTTTGACCATTTTTGACAGGTTCTGACAATTATTGACCGTTTTTGACAATTTTTCATAAATTTTGATAATTATTGTACATTTTTCAAAATATTTAACAATTTTTGACCATTTTTCAAAATTTTTACAATTATTGACTATTTTTGACAGGTTCTGACAATTATTGACCATTTTTGAAAAAATTTGACCAATTATTGACCATTTTTGACAATTTTGACCAATTATTGACCATTTTTGACAATTTTGACCAAATATTGACCATTTTTGACAGTTTTTTATAATTATTGACCATTTTTCCAAAATGTTGACAATTTTTGACCATTTTTCAATATTTTAACAATTATTTACCATTTTTGACAATTTTTCAAAATTTTAACAACTATTGACCATTTTTGACAATTTTTCAAAAATTTTGACAATTATTTTTCAAAAATTTTGACAATTATTTTTCAAAAGATTTAACAATTTTTGACCATTTTTCAAAATTTTAACAATTTTTGACAGTTTTTGATAATTTTTGACGATTTTTGATTGGTATTACCTCCTTAACATCCCGAACTGAATCCAATAGAATTAGTTTGGGATGTAGTGAAAAATTATGTTGCTGACAGGAATGTAACGTTTAAATTTGACAAGGTTGAAGAATTTTGTAATGAAATCTTCCAAAATTTTTCTGTAGAGGATTTGAGGTCCAGATGCAAGGAGCATGCTTTGTTGTTTGAAAATGAGTATATGCAGAAAGAGTCTATATTATGATTGATTGAAATATTACAATAGAGTGGGAATATGTACCTAATATTTGTATTTGATTATTTTATTGGTACGCTACTGTTGCAGCGAGCAGCACTCTAGCTGTTCTGGTCGTATTATAACCAACAGCTCACCTACGTAGATAATTTTTAGATAATATTTATTAAATTTTTTTAAAAACTCACCGTTATCTCTAGTTGTTTGGTGACTTCTATATTTTTCTGGAGCTTCTGGAATTATTAAAAAGTAAATATATGAGCAAAATAAATATTTTGTGGTTCAAATTTCAAACAAAAGGTCCTTGAAATATTACCAAATAATTTATCACATATTACAAAATAGTGGGTGTCCCAGAAGTTTCTGACCCATTTTAACTGCAAAAATCTTGGAACTCAGAAACGATAGAGAGGTGCGTTTAATTAGTGAAATCTTATATGGGGTGTTTTAAAAAAATGGTATTTTTTAATGGAAATATCGTCTATTTTTTTAATGAAACACCCTATATATTTTTATTCTATCTGAAAGCTGATCTGTTTCCCGTTTTGAAAATGTATAATTTGTTGAAGTTTAGATGAAAAATTAGTAAGTTATTTGGTTTTTAATGATGATTTTTTTTATTAGATAAAGATGTCTGACACAAACGTTTTAAATAAAAAACAATTATTATTATATATATTATATACCATTGTATAATTACGTTTAAAAAATATTATACCGAATGTTTTTGAAAGGAGCACGACTTAGTTATAATGGGTCGGTAACTTCTGGGACACTCGGTATTATACGTTAGATTTCCTATCTGATTTTTTCCTTAGAAATTGGTGAAAATTAAATTATTCAAAATTATGATTAGAATAACATATAGATAAAGGATAATCTATTTTTTCATATATAACTGTAAACGACCTTATTGTGGTTTCAGACTCGAAGTCAACATATTTTTCAATTATTTATTTTGATTCGGTATCGATATTTTTAAATATAATCACAGTACACGAAGTGTCAGTGTTTTGTTAAGATATATTTTGTGATTTCAGTAGTGAATAAAATAAAATAAGGAACGTTATGAAATATGCATCAACCTGGTTGTAACCATAATGCAGGTAATTTTACTTTAAGATTACCTACCGGGATTTTCAATATTAAATCTCCTTTTATATTTTACTAGATAGAATATTCGAAGAACTAATAAACCTTGTAAGATTAGAGTTTACACTATTTTAATTTTAAGGCGAAACTAGATGCCTTTTACGGTTATAAAAAAAATTCTTTCTTATACAGAGTGAGTTTTAAGTATGGAACGCCTCAATTATCTTGGAAACGGTTCGCATGATTTTTATAGATCTTGCAAGGATCTTGGAACTTTGTTTTTTCAAATGTATATTTTTGTGACGTTTGAAATCCTCAAAAAATTTCCATTTCCATCATTACCTACTTAAATTTGAGAAAAAAATTTCACTCTGCTCCTCTTAGGGGAGATATCTCTGAAGAGGGTGAGTTGACGGTAAATTTGGTTTCATCATAATTCTATACAGGCAATCACCTCCTGAATTTTTTTGGCATGAATCTGTCAATGGTAAACTGAAATTTAATTAATAAAAGTGCTTATTAAGGTATCAAATTGCTATGTTTGCATCAGATATCGTCAATTTGCGACTGTTTGGGGATTATCTCATTGAAACTCGACTGAACAGTTAAACTCTGCAGTTTAACAAGTATCCTACGTACGGAAGTAAATTGCTCTAATACAACAAGAGACAAATTGTAAATTGTGCTTACTAAAAAAAACTTCGGTAGTTATTCTAAAAATTATAAAATTGTTGAACTGCGTAGGACACTTTAAAGTTATCAAAAGATAACTCACTATTTTGAATAGGAATGTTCCTTTTTAAAGAGATTTCTTTCAAGTTTTCTTAGTGTTGATCAAAAACAACAACGTTCTGAAGATTCACAGTCAAATTTGGAGCTGTTAAGGGATCCATTATTTCACTTCAAAGTCATATATTTACCAAGTTCAGTAGATAAGAAAGTGACCAAAAATAAAAATGAAGACCAGAAAGGTTTTGGCGTCCGTATTTTAGAAAGTTCGCAAATAAATATTGGATAGTATTATTAGTGCCTTTAAACAATCAAATCCCAAGAAATAAGCCAAGAAAATAATTTTTCACCAAGACAGCATTTTTACCAGATTTAGCACCAAGTGACTTTCAAAAAATCGATCGTTAAAAATAAACTTAACCTCAATAATCTTCTAAAATTAATCGTATCGTCGAATTTCGCCAACAAGCTGCTGTTTTATGTAATGTTGTCGAAAGAAAGTTACTAAACAAAAAGTTTTTTTTTTGGCCTGTTGCAGCCGCCACTGCTAATAACTTTATCTCAAATAAAATATACTACCGAAACAAAAAACCTCTTTAAAAAAAAGCCAATAGAAGTTTAAAAAGAATGTGTAATTTATCTTCTCTTCATTTTCCCTCATAATCCCTTTATTTTTTTTACTGGAAAACTTCAACGTTGATAAAGCTCATAAACATAATTTTACAGAGGACAAGGAAAAAAATACCTTTTATAACGATATAATATACAGAGGTCATCAGTCAAATGAAAAAAAAATTTAAAAAAAAACATACTGGATCGTCCTGAAACGGATTTCAACTCCTTGTGAATCATCTGATATATAAACTCCAAAATGACCATTTACGTAAGATAAGTTGTTACAGAATAGGCTTGGGATATTTGGGTCGTAAAGTGTTCCCATGGAGCCTGAAACAACCGAAACCACCTTGGTTGTTCCGTTTTCTTGGAGACATCCTCCCTTGGACGCTCTGGTCTTTAGAGCAAGGAAGTCTACCATACCAGAATGACCATCCAGACCAGATACAGTTTGTTGAGTCTTCCAATTGAGCAGATTCTTTTTGACGTTATATGCTTACAAAGCCCCTTAGCTGACTGCTCTACTATCCAGCAGTCTCTGTATTCCTATACATTCCGCAAATAGGGAGTAAGGAGTTCTCCCATTCGACAGGATCTACATTCTTCCTGCTATGTCAAAACACTTGGTTCAATCTTACACTGGCTTAGGCATTTATTTGTTCTCATCTTATAATACCTTTGATTGTCTTAGCTCCTACTATATCTTTCAAATAGTCAATGACTCTTACTAGACCGAATAATATGTGGTTTCAACAAGTCGGTACAGATTTTTTTTAATTTCAAGTTCTTAACATTGTTAGTACGACCCTGTCACTTTTCACTTCCATTTATTTGTAGTTTACATGACCTAAAAGCTTTTGTTGATCGTTAAAGTTAAGTATTTTACTCGAATTGATTTTTTTTCAATGGCAATCGTTCATTTTCTTATCTTTGAAATGTATTGCCTTGTCTGGACTTCAAAAAAAAAACTTCATACAACAAACATTATTTATAAAGTTCATACATTATTCAGTGGAATTGTAACAAGAAATTGAAGTGCGATGAATACAAACCTGTATCTAATTCGCCAGTCAGTCATAAAGCATTTTATATGTATAGATTACTTTTCTTTACACCCTGTAGGTATAATACAAAACAAATTTTTGGAACTTTGAATAATCCTTATTCCTTATTGGATGCATACGTCACTACGAGTGCGAAATTTTAAGTTTTTAGCCTTAAGGTTTTGACCTGTGCGTTTATTTAAAACTTTCATCCCCTATTTCACCACCTTGGGGGTTGAATTTTGAAATATCGTTCCTTAGTGGATGCCTTCGTCATATGAGGAATACGTTTGCGAAATTTCAATTTTCTAGCCTTAAGGGTTTGTCCTGTGCGTTGATATATCAGTCAATCACTCTTGCCTTTTATATTATAAGTATATAGAAGATAGGTAGAAGTTAGATAGAAGTTAGATAGAAGATAGATAGAAGTTAGATAGAAGATATATAGAAGATAAATAGTAGGCAGATAGATGATACATAAAAGATAGATAGAAGATAGACGGAAGTTAGATAAAATGCAGACAGAAGGCAGATAGACGATAGATAAAAGATAGATAAAAGATAGATGGAAGATAGATGGAAGATAGATAGAAGTTAGATAGAAGATAAATAGAATATAGATAGATAAAATATGGATGGAAGATAGATAGAAGGCAGGTAGAAGTTAAATAGAAGACAGATAGAAGATAGATATACGATAGATATAAAATAGATTAGAAGATAGATAGAAGGCAGATAGAAGGTAGATAGAAGATAGATAAAAGATAGATAGAATATAGATAGAAGGCAGATAGAAGATGGATAAAAGATAGATGGAAGATAAATGGAAGATAAATGGAAGGTAAATGGAAGATAAATGGAAGATAAATGGAAGATAAATGGAAGATAAATGGAAGATAAATGGAAGATAAATGGAAGATAAATGGAAGATAGATAGAAGATAGATAGATGGCAGATAGAGGGTAGATAGAAGATATATAAAAGATAGATAGAAGGCAGATAGAAGGCAGATAGAAGATAGATAAAAGATAGATGAGGAATAGATAGAAGCTAGATAGAAGATAGATATATGATAGATATATGATAATTAGAAGGCAGATAGAAGATAGATTGAAGATAGATAGAAGGCACATAGAGGGTAGATAGAAGAAAGATAAAAGACAGATAGAGGATAGATAGAAGGCAGATAGAAGGCAGATAGAAGATAGATAAAAGATAAATGGGAAATAGATAGAAACTAGATAGAATATAGATATAAGATGGATAGAAGGTAGATAGAAGATAGATAAAACATAGTTGGAAGATAGATAGAAGATAGATAAAACATAGTTGGAAGATAGATAAAAGATAGATGGAAGACAGATAGAAGATAGATAATAGATAGATGGAAGATCGATAGAAAGCAGATAGAGTGTAGATAGAAGATAGATAGAAGATAGATAGAAAGCAGATAGAAGGCAGATAGGAGATAGATAAAGGATAGATGGGAAATAGATAGAAGATAGATAGAAGCTAGATAGAAGAAAGATAGAAGATAGATAGAAGAAAGATAGAAGAAAGATAGAAGATAGATAGAAGATAGATAGAAGATAGATAAAAGGCACGTAGAAGATAGAAAAAGATAGTGGAAGATAGATAGAAGGCAGATATAGGATAAATAGAGGATAGATAAAAGACAGATAAAAGAAAGATAGAAGGCAGATAGAAGATAGATAAAAGATAGATGGGAAATAGATAGATGATAGATAGAAGCTAGACAGATAAAAGATAGATAGGATGCAGATAGATGGAAGATAGGTGGAAGGCAGATAGAAGGTAGATAGAAGGTAGATAGAAGATAGATAGAAGGCAGATAGAAGGTAGATAGAATATAGATAAAAGATAGATAGAATATAGATAGAAGACAGATAGAAAATAGATAAAAGATAGATGGAAGATAAATGGAAGATAGGTAGAAGGCAGATAGAGGGTAGATATAAGATATATAAAAGATAGACAGAAGATAGATAGAAGGCAGATAGAAGGCAGATAAAAGATAGATGGGAAATAGATAGAAGCTAGATAGAAGATAGATATATGATAATTAGAAGGCAGATAGAAGATAGATAGAAGGCATATAGAGGGTAGATGGAAGTTAGATAAAAGACAGATAGAAGATAGATTGAAGGCAGATAGAAGATAGATAAAAGATAAATGGGAAATAGATAGAAGCTAGATAGAATATAGATATAAGATGAATAGAAGGTAGATAGAAGATAAATAAAACATAGTTGGAAGATAGATAAAAGATAGATGGAAGACAGATGGAAGATAGATAAAAGATAGATGGAAGACAGATGGAAGATAGATAATAGATAGATGGAAGATCGATAGAAGATAGATAGAAGGCAGATAGAGGGTACATAGAAGATAGATAGAAAGCAGATAGAAGGCAGATATAAGATAGATAAAAGATAGATGGGAAGTAGATAGAAGATAGATAGAAGCTTGATAGAAGCTAGATAGAAGGCAGATAGAAGATAGATAAAAGATAGATAAAAGATAGATAGAAGATAGATAGAGGATAGATGGAAGATAGATAGAAGTTAGATAGAAGATAGATAGATTCTAAATAATATAATGGACTGCACAATCCTATTACTTTTTATTTAAATGTAAGTCGAAGCAACATTCTGAAGAATTCTCCGTTTTATTCAATTTATAATTTCATTAACGCAATTATAATAATATTTGTGAATTCGATCTATGTTCTTGTTCTGTGTGCCATATTAGGCCAAGCAAAAGAGCAAGCAAGTATAGTAATTTTTGACAAATGGTGCCATCATATAAAAGACATTACGTAGTATAATTTTGATTTGTTTTGGACACGCAAATGTTTTTCAGTAATTTGTTATAAACATTTAAGATGAAAAAAAACCACCCTTTTTTGGTTTTTTTCATATAACGTAAAAAGTACTGAAGCAATCTCAATGGGATGTATATATAAATCGTAGGTAATTAAAATACGAACAAAATGAGGGGTCGAGCGAGTTTATCGAATAATTAGGAACCGAGAAAATTTGGAAAAACCAAAACATATCAAAATTATACTAAGTAATGTCTTTTATATGATGGCACCATTCGTTTTCTACCAGGATTTTTTTCAAAAATATTTTCCTATATATTGAGTCACTCCCTGCTCTGTAATTGGGCTTTTCCGGTAGAGCAGTGTATCTATTGAATAAATAAATTAAGTTGCTCACACTGTATATTAAGACATTAAAATTCGTACTTTCCCAGTATTTCAAATCAAAGACATTATAAATATTATTTTCTACCTGCATATTCAAAAAAACCCCATTTTTATCTTTCCACCCATTTGGTCTTACGATTATAATAATCTCCAGTTATCACAGGAAGTGACTAAATTGCACAAAAGATTTATAGTGTTTATCAAGTTACAATAACTACCCTAAGTGATTTCAGGTAATTTAGGTAGAAGGGGTGGATATTTATAAATTCACCTCATCATCAGTTACCAGTTACTCTTCATAAACACATCGTTTGATATTAAACAGTTCAGAAGCCGAGAAAATCAGCAATTGACTACAAGGTAAGTGTATCATAATAATAATAAAATATATTGTCCCGGCTTCAATTTTGAGTTTAGTTTAGAATGTTTTAAAATTCATAGTGGTACGCTATATTTAAGATCAATTTTGTGTAATTTGTTTTTGAGGTTATGTTGAAAAACGTCTTTTACAAGAGTTTTTTTATTAAAGCAAAGCCGCTCTTAGTTTACCACTTTCGGATTAGAATCTTATAGCGAAAAGGTGTTCTAGTTAGCTAGTATGGCAATTACTTCTATCTTATTAATTATTAAAAAATAACGTTTGAGTACTGCTGAAATTTCCGACGAACAAAGCTTCTAATCCGAAAGTGGTAAACTAAGAGAGGTTTTGCTATATCTACTTTCTCCCATATTTTGACACAAACTGCCTTATTTAATTTTATCTAGTGCCTAAAAACATTTTTAACACCAAATAATTATTTTCAGATGGACAAACTGTATATCATCGGCCTTCTACTATTCGCAACTACATTTTTGGTGAGCCCAGTATCTTTAGAAGTTATTACAATTTCCAAGGACCGACAGAACGTCCTTCCAAGTATTGAACCGACAGAAGAGCATCCTGCTAGAGTTAAAATAACAGAAATAACACCAAGAAATCCAAAATCTGTAGAAGATTCATCAATGAGTTTGAAAACGGAAGAGAATTCGACCGGTATTTGGAGCTATCTACAGCGATCGCTAACTTTTTCATCTTCTACCATTCGAATTGTTAGTGTTTTTGCTTTGGGTGTCACTTTGACAGGTCTATTCGTATTCTTTTATCCGTTCGTTGCTTTTAAATTATGTTATCTAATAGGAGGATGTGAAAATAAACTGGATTTTTATATTAACAAATTCATAGCGGAAAATTTGAATCAAAGAAAACCGATTATTCAAAGAAGCAAAAGGTATATAGAAGATTTTTACCCTATTTTGTTGTCTCTTGCTGAAGCTCACAAGAAGTATGGTAACGACGAAACAAAAAACGAACAAAAGAAGTGAAGGTTTTGAGAAAAAGCATTTTAATTGTAAAAGTGATGGTATTAATGTACAATATTGTAATAATTATGAATGTTTTATTAAATATTAGCAAAATAATTTTTGAGTTGTTAATAAAAATGGTGTTAATGTATAGAGATATGAAAAATATTAATTTGTAAGTTTGTCGCCAATAAAATTTTAATTAATTGGAAACTGAATACTTTTATTACATTAAAAAGCAATTAAAATGTTTTACTAGAAGAAACCAAGAATTATAAACAAATGAAGATGACATTTTTTGGAAATAAATCTAAAACTGTGTGTGAGTTGGAAATTTCGCAACCCTCACTTTCAGATACCCCTGTATACAAAATATCGTACAAACGTTTTTGATGAATTTTTTCCATATTCGTCTATATTCTAAGAGTGCGTCTTTCAAATTTCAGCTCAAAATTTCCATTATTACGGCCTCTACGATTTTTTGACTTATAGCATGTACTTGCGACAATAACTTGACTTCACATTTTTGAATTTTAAAATTTCCAAAATCGGAACTAAATTTTCTCCGACACTTTTATGTATGGAAATCCACTAATTCAACCCCGTAGATTCCGAAAATGCCCATAAAAATTTTCTGAAATTCATAATAAAAATTTTTTTTTTGGACATTTCGCACACCTCACTTTCAGATAACCCTGTATACAAAATATCGCAGATACGTTTTTGCTGAATTTTTTCCATATTCGTTCATCTTCTAAGAGGGCGTCTTTCAATGTTCAGCTCAAAATTCCCATTATTACGGCCTCTACGATTTTTTGACTTATAGCATGTACTTGCGACAATAACTTGACTTCACATTTTTGAATTATCAAATTTCCAAAATCGGAACTAAATTTTCTCTGACACTTTTGTATATGGAAATCCACTAATTCGACCCCGTAGATTCCGAAAATGTCCATAAAAATTTTCTGAAATTCATTATAAACATTTTTTTTTGAAATTTCGCACCCCTCACTTTCAGACACCCCAGTATACAAAATATCGCAGATACGTTTTTGCTGAATTTTTTCCATATTCGTTCATCTTCTAAGAGGGCGTCTTTCAATGTTCAGCTCAAAATTCCCATTATTACGGCCTTTACGATTTTTTGACTTATAGCATGTACATACTTGCGACAATAACTTGACTTCACATTTTTGAATTATCAAATTTCCAAAATCGGAACTAAATTTTCTCCGACACTTTTGTATATGGAAATCCACTAATTCAACCTCGTAGATTCCGAAAATGTCATAAAAATTTTCTGAAATTCATTATAAACATTTTTTTTGAAATTTCGCACCCCTCACTTTCAGACACCCCAGTATACAAAATATCGTAGATACGTTTTTGCTGAATTTTTTCCATATTCGTTCATCTTCTAAGAGGGCGTCTTTCAATGTTCAGCTCAAAATTCCCATTATTACGGCCTTTACGATTTTTTGACTTATAGCATGTACATACTTGCGACAATAACTTGACTTCACATTTTTGAATTATCAAATTTCCAAAAGCGGAACTAAATTTTCCCCGACACTTTTGTATATGGAAATCCACTAATTCATCCCCATAGATTCCGAAAATGCCCTTAAAACTTTTCTGAAATTCATAATAAACATTTTTTTTTGACATTTCGCACCCCTCAGTTTTAGATACCACTGTATACAAAATATCGTAGATACGTTTTTGCTGAATTTTTTCCATATTCGTTCATCTTCTAAGAGTGCGTCTTTCAAATTTCAGCTCAAAATTCCCATTATTACGGCCTCTACGATTTTTTGACTTATAGCATGTACTTGCGACAATAACTTGACTTCACATTTTTGAATTATCAAATTTCCAAAATCGGAACTAAATTTTCTCCGACACTTTTGTATATGGAAATCCACTAATTCAACCCCGTAGATTCCGAAAATGTCCATAAAAATTTTCTGAAATTCATTATAAACATTTTTTTTGAAATTTCGCACCCCTCACTTTCAGACACCCCAGTATACAAAATATCGTAGATACGTTTTTGCTGAATTTTTTCCATATTCGTTCATCTTCTAAGAGGGCGTCTTTCAATGTTCAGCTCAAAATTCCCATTATTACGGCCTTTACGATTTTTTGACTTATAGCATGTACATACTTGCGACAATAACTTGACTTCACATTTTTGAATTATCAAATTTCCAAAAGCGGAACTAAATTTTCCCCGACACTTTTGTATATGGAAATCCACTAATTCATCCCCATAGATTCCGAAAATGCCCTTAAAACTTTTCTGAAATTCATAATAAACTTTTTTTTTTGACATTTCGCACCCCTCAGTTTTAGATACCACTGTATACAAAATATCGTAGATACGTTTTTGCTGAATTTTTTCCATATTCGTTCATCTTCTAAGAGTGCGTCTTTCAAATTTCAGCTGAAAATTCCCATTATTACGGCCTCTACGATTTTTTGACTTATAGCATGTACTTGCGACAATAACTTGACTTCACATTTTTGAATTATCAAATTTCCAAAAGCGGAACTAAATTTTCCCCGACACTTTTGTATATGGAAATCCACTAATTCATCCCCATAGATTCCGAAAATGCCCTTAAAACTTTTCTGAAATTCATAATAAACATTTTTTTTTGACATTTCGCACCCCTCAGTTTTAGATACCACTGTATACAAAATATCGTAGATACGTTTTTGCTGAATTTTTTCCATATTCGTTCATCTTCTAAGAGTGCGTCTTTCAAATTTCAGCTCAAAATTCCCATTATTACGGCCTCTACGATTTTTTGACTTATAGCATGTACTTGCGACAATAACTTGACTTCACATTTTTGAATTATCAAATTTCCAAAATCGGAACTAAATTTTCTCCGACACTTTTGTATATGGAAATCCACTAATTCAACCCCGTAGATTCCGAAAATGTCCATAAAAATTTTCTGAAATTCATTATAAACATTTTTTTTGAAATTTCGCACCCCTCACTTTCAGACACCCCAGTATACAAAATATCGTAGATACGTTTTTGCTGAATTTTTTCCATATTCGTTCATCTTCTAAGAGGGCGTCTTTCAATGTTCAGCTCAAAATTCCCATTATTACGGCCTTTACGATTTTTTGACTTATAGCATGTACATACTTGCGACAATAACTTGACTTCACATTTTTGAATTATCAAATTTCCAAAAGCGGAACTAAATTTTCCCCGACACTTTTGTATATGGAAATCCACTAATTCATCCCCATAGATTCCGAAAATGCCCTTAAAACTTTTCTGAAATTCATAATAAACATTTTTTTTTGACATTTCGCACCCCTCAGTTTTAGATACCACTGTATACAAAATATCGTAGATACGTTTTTGCTGAATTTTTTCCATATTCGTTCATCTTCTAAGAGTGCGTCTTTCAAATTTCAGCTCAAAATTCCCATTATTACGGCCTCTACGATTTTTTGACTTATAGCATGTACTTGCGACAATAACTTGACTTCACATTTTTGAATTATCAAATTTCCAAAATCGGAACTAAATTTTCTCCGACACTTTTGTATATGGAAATCCACTAATTCAACCCCGTAGATTCCGAAAATGTCCATAAAAATTTTCTGAAATTCATTATAAACATTTTTTTTGAAATTTCGCACCCCTCACTTTCAGACACCCCAGTATACAAAATATCGTAGATACGTTTTTGCTGAATTTTTTCCATATTCGTTCATCTTCTAAGAGGGCGTCTTTCAATGTTCAGCTCAAAATTCCCATTATTACGGCCTTTACGATTTTTTGACTTATAGCATGTACATACTTGCGACAATAACTTGACTTCACATTTTTGAATTATCAAATTTCCAAAAGCGGAACTAAATTTTCCCCGACACTTTTGTATATGGAAATCCACTAATTCATCCCCATAGATTCCGAAAATGCCCTTAAAACTTTTCTGAAATTCATAATAAACTTTTTTTTTTGACATTTCGCACCCCTCAGTTTTAGATACCACTGTATACAAAATATCGTAGATACGTTTTTGCTGAATTTTTTCCATATTCGTTCATCTTCTAAGAGTGCGTCTTTCAAATTTCAGCTGAAAATTCCCATTATTACGGCCTCTACGATTTTTTGACTTATAGCATGTACTTGCGACAATAACTTGACTTCACATTTTTGAATTATCAAATTTCCAAAAGCGGAACTAAATTTTCCCCGACACTTTTGTATATGGAAATCCACTAATTCATCCCCATAGATTCCGAAAATGCCCTTAAAACTTTTCTGAAATTCATAATAAACATTTTTTTTTGACATTTCGCACCCCTCAGTTTTAGATACCACTGTATACAAAATATCGTAGATACGTTTTTGCTGAATTTTTTCCATATTCGTTCATCTTCTAAGAGTGCGTCTTTCAAATTTCAGCTCAAAATTCCCATTATTACGGCCTCTACGATTTTTTGACTTATAGCATGTACTTGCGACAATAACTTGACTTCACATTTTTGAATTATCAAATTTCCAAAATCGGAACTAAATTTTCTCCGACACTTTTGTATATGGAAATCCACTAATTCAACCCCGTAGATTCCGAAAATGTCCATAAAAATTTTCTGAAATTCATTATAAACATTTTTTTTGAAATTTCGCACCCCTCACTTTCAGACACCCCAGTATACAAAATATCGTAGATACGTTTTTGCTGAATTTTTTCCATATTCGTTCATCTTCTAAGAGGGCGTCTTTCAATGTTCAGCTCAAAATTCCCATTATTACGGCCTTTACGATTTTTTGACTTATAGCATGTACATACTTGCGACAATAACTTGACTTCACATTTTTGAATTATCAAATTTCCAAAAGCGGAACTAAATTTTCCCCGACACTTTTGTATATGGAAATCCACTAATTCATCCCCATAGATTCCGAAAATGCCCTTAAAACTTTTCTGAAATTCATAATAAACTTTTTTTTTTGACATTTCGCACCCCTCAGTTTTAGATACCACTGTATACAAAATATCGTAGATACGTTTTTGCTGAATTTTTTCCATATTCGTTCATCTTCTAAGAGTGCGTCTTTCAAATTTCAGCTGAAAATTCCCATTATTACGGCCTCTACGATTTTTTGACTTATAGCATGTACTTGCGACAATAACTTGACTTCACATTTTTGAATTATCAAATTTCCAAAATCGGAACTAAATTTTCTCCGACACTTTTGTATATGGAAATCCACTAATTCAACCCCGTAGATTCCGAAAATGTCCATAAAAATTTTCTGAAATTCATTATAAACATTTTTTTTTAAATTTCGCACCCCTCACTTTCAGACACCCCAGTATACAAAATATCGTAGATACGTTTTTGCTGAATTTTTTCCATATTCGTTCATCTTCTAAGAGGGCGTCTTTCAATGTTCAGCTCAAAATTCCCATTATTACGGCCTTTACGATTTTTTGACTTATAGCATGTACATACTTGCGACAATAACTTGACTTCACATTTTTGAATTATCAAATTTCCAAAAGCGGAACTAAATTTTCCCCGACACTTTTGTATATAGAAATCCACTAATTCATCCCCATAGATTCCGAAAATGCCCTTAAAACTTTTCTGAAATTCATAATAAACTTTTTTTTTTTAAATTTCGCACCCCTCACTTTCAGACACCCCAGTATACAAAATATCGTAGATACGTTTTTGCTGAATTTTTTCCATATTCGTTCATCTTCTAAGAGGACGTCTTTCAATGTTCAGCTCAAAATTCCCATTATTACGGCCTTTACGATTTTTTGACTTATAGCATGTACATACTTGCGACAATAACTTGACTTCACATTTTTGAATTATCAAATTTCCAAAAGCGGAACTAAATTTTCCCCGACACTTTTGTATATGGAAATCCACTAATTCATCCCCATAGATTCCGAAAATGCCCTTAAAACTTTTCTGAAATTCATAATAAACATTTTTTTTTGACATTTCGCACCCCTCAGTTTTAGATACCACTGTATACAAAATATCGTAGATACGTTTTTGCTGAATTTTTTCCATATTCGTTCATCTTCTAAGAGTGCGTCTTTCAAATTTCAGCTCAAAATTCCCATTATTACGGCCTCTACGATTTTTTGACTTATAGCATGTACTTGCGACAATAACTTGACTTCACATTTTTGAATTATCAAATTTCCAAAATCGGAACTAAATTTTCTCCGACACTTTTGTATATGGAAATCCACTAATTCAACCCCGTAGATTCCGAAAATGTCCATAAAAATTTTCTGAAATTCATTATAAACATTTTTTTTGAAATTTCGCACCCCTCACTTTCAGACACCCCAGTATACAAAATATCGTAGATACGTTTTTGCTGAATTTTTTCCATATTCGTTCATCTTCTAAGAGGGCGTCTTTCAATGTTCAGCTCAAAATTCCCATTATTACGGCCTTTACGATTTTTTGACTTATAGCATGTACATACTTGCGACAATAACTTGACTTCACATTTTTGAATTATCAAATTTCCAAAAGCGGAACTAAATTTTCCCCGACACTTTTGTATATGGAAATCCACTAATTCATCCCCATAGATTCCGAAAATGCCCTTAAAACTTTTCTGAAATTCATAATAAACATTTTTTTTTGACATTTCGCACCCCTCAGTTTTAGATACCACTGTATACAAAATATCGTAGATACGTTTTTGCTGAATTTTTTCCATATTCGTTCATCTTCTAAGAGTGCGTCTTTCAAATTTCAGCTCAAAATTCCCATTATTACGGCCTCTACGATTTTTTGACTTATAGCATGTACTTGCGACAATAACTTGACTTCACATTTTTGAATTATCAAATTTCCAAAATCGGAACTAAATTTTCTCCGACACTTTTGTATATGGAAATCCACTAATTCAACCCCGTAGATTCCGAAAATGTCCATAAAAATTTTCTGAAATTCATTATAAACATTTTTTTTGAAATTTCGCACCCCTCACTTTCAGACACCCCAGTATACAAAATATCGTAGATACGTTTTTGCTGAATTTTTTCCATATTCGTTCATCTTCTAAGAGGGCGTCTTTCAATGTTCAGCTCAAAATTCCCATTATTACGGCCTCTACGATTTTTTGACTTATAGCATGTACTTGCGACAATAACTTGACTTCACATTTTTGAATTATCAAATTTCCAAAATCGGAACTAAATTTTCCCCGACACTTTTGTATATGGAAATCCACTAATTCATCCCCATAGATTCCGAAAATGCCCTTAAAACTTTTCTGAAATTCATAATAAACATTTTTTTTTGACATTTCGCACCCCTCAGTTTTAGATACCACTGTATACAAAATATCGTAGATACGTTTTTGCTGAATTTTTTCCATATTCGTTCATCTTCTAAGAGTGCGTCTTTCAAATTTCAGCTCAAAATTCCCATTATTACGGCCTCTACGATTTTTTGACTTATAGCATGTACTTGCGACAATAACTTGACTTCACATTTTTGAATTATCAAATTTCCAAAATCGGAACTAAATTTTTCCGACACTTTTGTATATGGAAATCCACTAATTCAACCCCGTAGATTCCGAAAATGTCCATAAAAATTTTCTGAAATTCATTATAAACATTTTTTTTGAAATTTCGCACCCCTCACTTTCAGACACCCCAGTATACAAAATATCGTAGATACGTTTTTGCTGAATTTTTTCCATATTCGTTCATCTTCTAAGAGGGCGTCTTTCAATGTTCAGCTCAAAATTCCCATTATTACGGCCTTTACGATTTTTTGACTTATAGCATGTACATACTTGCGACAATAACTTGACTTCACATTTTTGAATTATCAAATTTCCAAAAGCGGAACTAAATTTTCCCCGACACTTTTGTATATGGAAATCCACTAATTCATCCCCATAGATTCCGAAAATGCCCTTAAAACTTTTCTGAAATTCATAATAAACATTTTTTTTTGACATTTCGCACCCCTCAGTTTTAGATACCACTGTATACAAAATATCGTAGATATGTTTTTGCTGAATTTTTTCCATATTCATTCATCTTCTAAGAGGGCGTCTTTCAAATTTCAGCTCAAAATTCCCATTATTACGGCCTCTACGATTTTTTGACTTATAGCATGTACCTGCGACAATAAATTGACTTCACATTTTTGAATTTTCAAATTTCCAAAATAGGAACTACATTTTCTCCGACACTTTTGTATATGGAAATCCACTAATTCAACCCCGTAGATTCCGAAAATGTCCATAAAAATTTTCTGAAATTCATAATAAAAATATTTTTTTTGGAAATATCGCACCCCTCACTTTTAGATAACCCTGTATACAAAATATCGTAGATACGTTATTGCTGAATTTTTTCCATATCCGTTCATCTTCTAAGAGTGCGTCTTTCAAATTTCAACTCAAAATTCCAATTATTACGGCCTCTACGATTTTTTGACTTATAGCATGTACTTACGACAATAACTAGACTTCACATTTTTGAATTTTCAAATTTCCAAAATCGGAACTAAATTGTCTCCGACAATTTAATATATGGAAATCCACTAATTCATCCCCGTAGATTCCGAAAATACCCATAAATTTTTTTGAAATTCATAATAAATTTTTTTTTTTTTGGAAATATCGCACCCCTCACTTTTAGATAACCCTGTATACAAAATATCGTAGATACGTTTTTTCTGAATTTTTTCCATATTCATTCATCTTCTAAGAGTGCGTCTTTCAAATTTCAGCTCAAAATTCCCATTATTACGGCCTTTACGATTTTTTGACTTATACCAAGTACTTGCGACAATAACTTTACTTCACATTTTTGAATTTTCAAATTTCCAAAATCGGAACTAAGGTATTTTGGATACTTTTATAAAAGGAAATCCACCCCGTAAATTCCGAAAATCACCATGAAAATTTTCCATAGTTTGCTTATAACTTTTGCAATTTTCTAATCTGCCAATAAACCAACAGATGGCGTATGTGACGTCCCTAGTAAATTACCTTAGTATAAACTAGAGATTGCTATTAACATAGTCATCCCATATCAAAATATAAAAAGGTGTTGTTTTTATAGATTCCTTGGAGGATAAGAAGCTAGTGAAAAAGAAAAAGAAGAACAAAATAAAAGATGACGATTATGACGAAGAAGAAGATGACAGGCCGAAGAAGAAATCCAAATCGAAGATTAAAACAATATTGGAAGATGAAGAAGAGGAGGTTCCAGAGGAATCAGTTGAAATGGAAGAGATAGAACCGGTTGATGCTGAAGAAGATGCCGATGAAACGGATGGAAATAGGAGAACTAAAAGATCGTTGTTGCAAAGTGAAGAAAATGTTGATGTAGAAGCACAAGTGGACCAAGAAATTAAAAAACCATCGAATAGTTTTGCTGCTAAAAAGGGCGTAGCTCAAGGTAATTGTAAATTGTATAAATTACAAATGATCAAATGTGATTCGGATATGGAATGTAATTAATCTTCGATTGTCTGACCAAATTAATTTGTTTGGAAACATATTATTTTATTTGTTTCGTTATGCGGGAAATTATCAAATTAAAATTTGAATATTTATCATAATTAAAATCACATTTGCGTATTTGGTTGTCGGTGTAAATTTAAATAAGCAAAAATTAAAATCATATTTTATTTACTAATACAACTTTAAAAGGAAATCCGTCATACTTAACACATTCATATCAATGGAATTATTGATAAAAAACCTTGGGAAATATATTGTTCGGAAAATTTGAGATTGTTGTAATTTTAAAACAGTTTTCTTCTTTTTTTATTAACGTAGTTTCCGAAATAAAAAAGTATATCCTCTTAAGCCTCATTGTGTAGAAAACGACAGAAAATTTGGATCAGAGTATCTAAAATTCACTACTGTTTATATAAAATATAAAAAATCTGTTAACGATGTTAATTCTTGGGAATCGAATTTAACTGCGAAATTACCATCTGAACAGATTTTTTTTTGGGGGAAACAAGCAATTAACGAGGACAACTTTTTTAAAATTCAATTAGAACGCCGATATTTTTAGGTTAGGCTATGTGAGGTTGTAAAAAGAAGAGAAAATATGTCATATATAAGATCAATTTTTGATAAATAACTAGCTTAGGATAGGGATTCATCCATTCATTTGGGTTGTTCTCCTCAACAGCTTGAACTGAATCTTTGTAGCATTTCCCATGTTATCTACTTCCATTCCAGAAGCTTCGTCTTTTTTATAAACGCCACTATTAATTCCAATCCAAAGTGCTTCCGACTAAGTACTTGTAAGTTCTTGCAGAAGCAGAGAATATGAGTAGGTGTTTCATCATCAAGTTCTCTATCTTTGCCCATTTTGTGCAGATGTTTCCTCATGGTGCAGTGTCCAGTCACCAGGTCGGTAACTGTTCAACAAACTCTTTGTATGGGGGTGTCCCTATTTAGTCAGTACGCACAAAAAAGTCTCCTTTAGGGCCTTCTTTAGCTGGTTCGCCGTTTCATTACCATTTCATGTACCGGCACCCATATTAGAGACACCCTGTAGCTTTAAGCAGAGCTGTCAGTGGATCGGGATAGATTATTTCATTATTGTCTTTTACTAATTTTATACTGTCTCACCATTTCGTATATTTAATCTTACTGTCTGTGGTGGGAAAATAAATGAATTTTAGGTGCTTTGTGTTGTTACCTTTATTATTGATCTGTTTAATGAACGCTACTTTGAAAAGGCATTCGACAAAGTACGATCTGATAGATATTTATTTGAAAAAAAAAATAGTAAAAAGAGGAAATTAAAATTCTTCTTGGGATACCCAGTTTATTTCCGATAAAGAAAATTCATTAAAAAACTTGTATTGATTGGCCTATTTTTTAACGACAGTCTTCTAATATCCACCGAAGGTCAAAGTTTTCCGTTTAATTTTGAATAAATTACTTTGGACGTAGAATCAATATAAAAAAAATTCTTCAAATAGACAATTTGATGATTTAAAAGCTCTTAAACTGGTTTTCTACAGACAATAGGGACTTGACAAAAGTTTTAATTACCAAAAATCTATAAACCATAAGTATATATATGTACTGCATGAAAACATCTGTCACAAAACAAGAACACAACAGAACATAAATTTTACGAGCGAAACAATGCGATCTGTGTCAAGCAACCTACAGCTTTATATTATTGATTTTTGAAAAAAAATTAGGAGATTAAGTTTTTCATATGATGTAACTTTTTGATATTATTAAACAAAAATGTTTGAAATTTCCCTATACATTTTTCAAGCAGCTCCACAGAGAAAAATCAAGTAGAGACAAGTAGGGTGAACTTTTTTTTCGGGTCGAGATGGGAAACTCATGTTCGAATGGGTCCAGGACCCAAACAGTGTTGGACTCATCCCCAAAGGGAGGCCTACCAACCAAACTCGCCTCGGAATCACTACCCTAGCATACTTCGAAACGGGCGGCGGTCCCTCGCACACTCTCCGCTCACACCGTCGTCTTCTCCCTACCTCTCATGCCATATCGAGTCCTTCTCTCCCCCTAACCATGCTCTCTACTACGCTACTCACCTCCATCCATTCCTTCTCCCCTCTCAACATTATCTCCACCATGTTCTCCCAGTACACCGCCTCCCCTAATTTCCTATCCAACTTATTTAGCACTTCCTCGTACTTCCAGCATCTAAACACATGTCCCACATCATCCTCCACTTCACACCTCTCGCACACTCCAGTCTCTCTTTTCCCAATCTTGTCGAGGTATCCTCCTCTCGACCAATGTCCAGTGAACACCTGTGTCAAGAAGTAGTTCCCCTTCCCGAATTTCCGGTCCAATCAATCTCTCCCATTCCCAATCGCTCCTTTTCGCGCGCCCTCATCCTCCTCCCACCTTTTCTCCATTTCCTCCTCCATCCATTCCTGTACTTCCTCTCTTGTCGCACCCTTCCAGCTTTTATTTTTGGCTCTAGCCATCACGTCCTTGCCAGCACCGCTGCTGCCAGTCCTGTACCCTTGAAGCACCCTCAGTAGTATCCCTCTCTGCACCCGCAGGAGTGGCCTTCAACCCCGTTCTTTCACCCCACACCTCCGCAACGTACAGTATACTCTGCTCTTCATCATATCACCCCTCACGTTATCTATCCCTAGGGCTTTCCTTACTTCAATGTTTCTTCCCTCTTTCCCTCTCTTTCACAGACCTGTATCACATTGTACAATTCATCTACATCATGTCCAAGTCCCCTTTCTATCTCCTTTCTTACTTTCTTCCTCTTACTCTCTGCCACGGCCTTCGTCCACTTCCATCTCCACTCTCCCAATATTTCCTTTCTCCCTTTCTTTATGTCCGTCTCCACTTACCTATGTAAGCTCAAGCTTTCCTCATCCTCCACCACCCTCCAACTACTCAATCTTTCCCCCAGCCATTCATCACATGCTGTTATATCAATGAATGACGAACCCCCGTTACCCCTCACTAAGGTGAGCAGTAGTCCATCATTCAGCACCATCAACCCGTTGGATGTCAACAATTTCTCCCCTCTCCTGTCCGTTTTCTTCCCCCCCCCCCATACAGTATTCTTAGCATTGAAGTCCCCTGTTACCATTCTCCTTATGATCCTCCTTTTTCCTTTTGACACCCTCAGATCGTTCTCCAATCCTGTCATGCTCCTCTCATATTCTTCCAGGCTGACATTTAAGCTTATATACACCTCCATGTATCCCATTCGCACTACCACCCATCCGTTTCCCTTCCTCACTTCATCCGCCCTCAGTCCATCTCCCACCACTCTTATTTCTGCCTCTCCTGAATCATCAATAATCCATCACTGCTTTTCTACATATCTAGCATTCACCTCAGATCCACACACCACATCCACTTCCCTCCTAAAAATCACTTTATCCAATATATCATGTGCTATCCTGCAATCCCTAAATTTATCTGTAACATTCTCCATCCATCCCCTACATTCCTTCTTCCCGCGCACTGCTCTCCTCTTCCTCCTATTTGACCAGACTCGTCCCCTCTGAGGCTCCCATTTTTTCCTTCTCCTTTTCCATCGTCTTCATCTACTTCCTTCCTTCTTCTACTACATTCCATCTCCCCTGGCTTTTATGTCTCCTTTCTCCACATACCTTACAAAGGAAGGCCTACCGACAGTATCTGGCCATGTGATCCTCGCTCTTACATAGCCAGCACTTACTCCTCTCCTTCACTCCTTTCACCTTACCCTGCTACTTTGTGCCTCTTCGCCCCACATCCAAAGTATCTTTCCTCCTCTCTACCCTCTACAATAGTATCCACCCCAATCTAATCTCCCTTTTTCCCAGAAGTAGGATGAACTTGTCGGTTCCTTAAACACACTTTTAGGTCTCATAAGTATTTTTTTTCTTGCAGGAATGATGGACATAGCTCTTATAACAGCAAACGCTAATCAACTTCGTTATATGGTGGAATATAATCAACATAGTTCAACATTTTACGTAAACGTTGTCCTTATTTCACTGTCGCTAATCCTTCAATTAGCAATTGGAATGATTCTTATTTATAAAGCTTGGTTTTATATGCAGGGTAAAGCTAAAACTGAAGCAGCCAAAAAATTGAACATATATGTTACTGCTGGAATTTTCGCTATCACTATTATAAACGTTTTCATAGCTAGTTTTACAGTTACAGGACCTGCTCCAAAGGACGAAGATTAATGTTTAAATGTGCTTGATTATAATAAAGGTTTACTCAAATAAACCAATCGAAATTGACAAATAAAATCTGATAGATCCGTACCAAATCCCATTTGTCGTCATAAGACCTCGCTAAACCTATTTTAATCCTTTAATTGCTTTCGAACGGGCTTTAGAAGCCCTTTAAAATAAACGGCCTTACGAAGTCTCGTCCTTTGTCCTTAAGATGTTTGTCTAGGATAACGGTATACGTGCATCGCGCAGCTTTACTCGTTATACAGATAGATGGACGCTTGAAAAGCTGTGACAGTTTAATCTTTCAATCCCTGTTTGCATGTGTTTGGGAGATTGATCGGAACATTATCAGGAGACGTAAAAGAAAAAAAGGAGGAATGTTATCTCCTGTTTTAAAATTACAGTGTTAGTACGGGGAAGTTAGGACACAAACATCAAAATCGAAAACATATTCCTAAATTGTCGAATGGAGCTTGCGACGCAGCTTGCAAGCACAACATGGAACACTAGAAAATTGGAGCCTTTAACGCTAATATCTCTATCAGTTTTTAGCGAACAAAAAAATTGTGGACATCAAAATTGTAGTAAATCTTATGCTTTATAGAACCTACGGCAGTTTAAAATGACACGCATAACTTTGTGAAGTTTGGTATATAATATTTTAAAATAAAGATACTTATTGTAAATTCAAAATAATCTACGGAACTGTATACAAGCTGGCAACGTTGCTCGACCGAGCTAAGTGATGGCGGGCCATGCTAGAACGACGCGACCGCGACTGGACGTTGATAGAAAAGAGAAGACGCGAGCAGGTGATTCTCGGTTTTTCGAACGCCCGGTGAGCGGCGTTGCCACGGTTATACGGGAATATTCTAGGAGGATGATTTACCATTATATAATAGTGTATTCAGTTAGAGTTATTTTAGTACAAGCTATTGTAAAGATAGATAAATTTATTTGCAATGTGAACAGTAAAAAGTAAATAGAAAAAGATTTTTCACTGTCACTTCCATTTCCGAGTGACCCGTTTCCAAAATTTCAAAAAAAATACCTCAATTCCCGAGGGATATATGTTTTAAAATTATAATTTTATAATGTTTGAAAAGTTTCAGGCTTCAGGCAAGAAAAATAACCAACGACTGTAAAAAAAGTTGAATTCATTAATCAAAAATATCAAAGTCTTTCCGATAAACTCTTGGTGGTTTTCAGTTTTCATAAAATCCTAAGAAAACTTTTGAATATGATAAGGGATACCCGATATAACTTCGGAAGCCCTTGGAAAATGTCAAGAGATATGTTTGTCGATATAAGAAAGTTTTTAAATTGTAAAAAAAAATCCGGTGTGGTAAAAACGACAATTTACATTGGAAAATTCGGAATAATGAACCCGAAGGTCGTAGCCGTATCAAAGCGAGTCTGTTTGCTATATCGGTGACGTTAAGGCAAAAACGAATTTTCATAAAAATCCCTTTGCAATCCTCTACAAATATCGCTTCCTTATTTACTTTTATCTCTGTCAAGAAAAAGTCTTTAGTTCTTTACCGAGAGGGATTTTTGATTGATCGGATGTAAAGAATATTTCACAATGTTGCGTTGACTCGTCCTTAGGGATTTAAAAATAAAATAAAAGTACAGTAATCGATATGGTTTTATTAGCACCACTTCGTATTTTTCGTTCATGTATTCGTTATTGATAATGTCTTTTTTTTTTAAAGTGGATATTGTGGTTTTGGTCAACTCACATGTTTCTTTTGCTACATCGGTTATAGTTATAGTATAACCTCGATGTTTCAATTAATTTAAGACACTGATAAAATTTAAAAAAAATATTTTTTGAGGACAAAATAACCATTATTAAAATTCAATTCTTAAAAAAAGTTTCTCCAAGCTTTTCATAATACACTTTTCCTTTCTACACAGTCTTCATTATCATCTGAATTATTGGTGTAATCTTATTCAGGCGGATTTATTTTTTCGTCCGAAAAAAAAAATCACAGCCGTCTACTTTTAATCATATTCTTTGCATTAAAAGGTATCACGAATTCAAATAGGTTCGCCATTTAAAAAAAAAATGCATTTGAAATATCGGAATATTTACAATTCTGGGAAAGTTCGAAAGCGGGAATCAAATTAAACGGCCACCAGTAAGAGCTGGACGGAATTTAAAAGCAGCTTTAAATCGCTTCGAGCTTTTATGTTTCGATATTTGATTTTTTTTTAAATATTAAGTATATTAGCAAAAGTGAAAAATCATATTCTCTCTATGGATAGAATTAGAAGTAACTTTTTAACTTTTACTTTTTTAAATGAAACTAAGTGTTTCTAATTAATTGCACTATTTAATGAAAAAATTATTAAAAATCTAAGATATTGATAATTATTTCGATATTGACATATCATCATCAGAATGACAGAAGTTACATTTAAATATAAAGGAAATATTACAAAAAGGAAGCTTACCTTCATGAACAAATAACAATACAATAATTCAATATTTAGTTTCCAATAAATAAACGACGTATTCATTTTGATACAAACTAAACACGCTTGCTGATCCATTGATAAATCGTTTAAGGTCGGAAGCGAGGAGAGTCGAACAATATAGTTTGCGTATGCGTAGAGATGCGTAATATATTTGAAAAGTTTTAATAGTAACTTGTTAATTGCTTCATGTTCATCATATTCCGGAGATCAAAACGCTGTTAAAAGAAAAAAAGTAACCACTGAAAATTAAAATTTATTTATTAAAATGTAAGGGGTGTCTCCAGTAGGGAGGGGGTGAATCTAACGTTTATGATATTAACGCCAAAAAGTGTCCCCCTCGAGTTAAAAGTTGACGTGTTTCGGCATTTCCTTCTAATATGTCCCATTTTTGAAATATTAAGCGTGGGTCATTTTCAAATGAACACAGTGTATACATATTATTATATTTTTTTGCTTTGATTTTAGTTATTATAATTTTGTATTAATTTTAATGATTATTATTATTAATTTTAATAATAATTTTTGATTTGTGTGGTGTGGTTCGTTTTAATTAATAACTATATTATATTTATGCCACGGCTTCTCAGACAGAGACTCGACTGCTCACCTCAAGGACGTGTTTCAAGGTCAGTAGAGATAACGGCGCATAGATGGAGTTCCAATCCTTTTTTTTAATATTAAGCTCTTATATATGTGAATAAAAAGATATATATGCACTCTGATTTTCTTTAATAGAATAATCGTAATCAACTATAAAAATGGCAATTAATATGCCGAGCGATTACAACAAACATCGATATACAAAAAAATTGTCTTTTCGACAATAACTCAACTGCGAAATACTTTACTACCAATATTCGCAACGCACCGAATAGAAATACGGAACGCGGCTTCCGTTACAAATGAAAGATCAACTGTTCTCCTCTCTGGAATCCGCTGTAGAAAACTAAATAAAGAAAAAAATGATTTGCGAACGCTAAATTGCGAATATTCGTAAGGATTTGATATCAAATTTTTTTGTAAGTATGAAAATTTCTATCCTAAATAATACAACCTATAAATTAATCTTATTTAAGCACTTTAAATCACTTAATAGATTATTATGTGAAAATTTTAACCTCAATACACAACTCATATGAACGATTCATAAATGTTATTTTTGATTTTATTTCAGCTTCCGGATACTGGAACCTCGTTCAGATTAATCAACAAGATTAATCTATCTCGTACAAATACTTGGAGTACAAATGAAAAATTTATGGAGTGGATATCTCACCAATTAAGTAGATTCTACTTTCTGATTTTATGTGGGAAATTCTCCACAACTTGTCTGCAAACTCTCGACTCTCGTAGTCTGCTCGTTAGCACCTCGCTAACCACTTTTCCTGGTTTTCTACCAGAAACATTCACGCACACCAAATTCTTTTCTGACGCTCTTCTTCGCGTCCCCCAGAACTCTCACTATCACGTTCCCAGTCAACAACCCCCTTAGTTTTCTCATAGCAACGCTTTTTGAAACAATATATTACTTCCTTCCAAAAACGTCTTACCAACATATTATATCATCAGGTAAGTAATCATTTAATTTCATTATGTCACTTTATGACATTTATATAAACTTGTTATTTACAATATTACTAACTAAATTTCTAATATAAATAAAATCAGTAACTTAGATTAAGTATTATGAAAAATATCATATTTTAAATTAAACCAAATTAATACAATGACATATAAACTTTATATTCCGATTGGACATGCTATTGACATTTTGCTTCAAATAATTATTAATATGAATTTACCTTTGACTATTGAATATCAACATCTATATTTCATAATAAGCACATACAGGGTGTATCAAAATTGTTTAAGGATAATTGAACTCTACTTTTTTCCCTGAACACTGTTTACACTACCACTACACCAACACTAACACTTTACACTATCTTACGCGCGTTTCGATAACCAACTTATCTTCTTCAGAGACTGATTGGACTGATTAGGTGTAGATTTTGGCAAAAGTAATAACCGTTCGAAAAAACCCACTTGAGCTCTCTCTATAATATTTAAGTATCTAAGACACCAGACAGAAGCACCCGATAGTAATGAGTTAACTATTATAGAATTATAGACTTCCATTCTTGCCTTCCAGGAGTTTACTTTGGAACGCGAAAGTAGAGTCATAAGAGCTCTAAATGATTGTTTTGTCCTAATACTTGAGTATGTAGCCATTTTCCGAAACAGCGAGGAAGCAACAAATTGTACTTATTGACTACCTCAACCATTTTATTCTATTAAACTTTATACGAGATATTCGATAAGCCATCAATAAATGACAAATTCAGGAACATATCAGTTTGAATAACTCGTCCGTATATCGGAAAAAGAGCAATTCGCTGTACACGTCCCCTATCAAAGACAAATATTGCTTTGAAACAAACCTTTTTTTTTATTTCGATCCACTGGCTCTCATTATGCTCTTTTTCAATTCTATTTGATCCGTTTTTACTGCAAATTCGATTGGCACGCATGGGCGTAACCAAAAGGCACATGAAAAAAAAAGTAGATAATTTCATCGAAAAAATATGAAAATTCAAATAACTCTCAGAGCTGAAGCAAAAGTCTACGCTTTCTTCACAAATGTTAGTGTCCACAATACACCTTTATACAGGGTGTCAATTTTAAAACTTACAATAATAATTATCCAAATAGATGGATTGGAAGGAGAGGTCCCATTGAGTGGCCACCTAGGTCACCAGACTTACTGATTTTTTTACTGTGGGTCGATTGTTTATAAAACTAAATCAACCTCAATCGCCGATTTACGACGAAGAATTAGTCAACAATGTCGTGATATTAATAAAGCAACATTCGTAAAATTAATAAACATTTTTATAGTTCGACATTTAACACTTTTTCATTTTGTTGTCAAATAATTTTTTCTACTTTATTGTTACACCCTGTATAATGATGTCTTAGACCGCTGGAAATAATTCTAACGACGTATCACAATTAGGGGGTTGCCATTTAAATTTTTGTAGGTGGGGCTGCATAGGGGGTTGTAGGGGTGCGTTCTCTTCCATGTTATTCTAGTTTCTCCTCTCTACCCTAGAAACGGTTTTGAAATCTCTTTTCGTTCACGAGGTACAGCCCATTGTAAGTTTTAAAATTGACACCCCATATAATAAAGTTGTGTGTACTTCTCTCGATTTAGGTAAAAAAAAATAATAAAATCTCTACGTCGCTGTACACTCGTAGTTCACTCGTTTTACAATACTAATTTTATGAGCGATATCGTCCGTCCAGGATTTGGACTGCCGGTCAGTTATCTCGTATTATGAAGTCAATTAGTCAAGTTTGAATTAACGTTAATAGAAGATAAATCTTACTACCGATTTTGCCATTCTGGATGATAACATTACGAACCTATTTTGATACAAAATACCAGCCGGAGGTGATTTTAGTAAGTCTAGTTTACTACCGACCGATGTACCGGGTGACTGATTCAAAGAAGTAACTCGCTGTATCTCAGAAACTGTTTATCGTACAGCTTAGAGAAAAAAATCTGTATTGCAAACTCCCATAGGAAGTTATTTTATACTCCACCGCTAGAGGGAGAAGTTAACAATAATTTAACAAAAACATCATTTTTCTATAATAACTGTACCGTTATAGTACCACAAAATTTAAATATTCCTAATCATTAGATCATTTTACGTAAGTTTGCTCCAGTACTTTTTCCTCTATTTTGTAAAATAACTGGTAGGGATGAGTGGGAATGCTGACTCAATAAAACTGCTATAACTTTTGTTCCACTTTATGGATTTTGACAAACTTAGTATCATTTGAAAGGGAATGCAATCCCTGATAAAATATCATATCATCGTTTTATTCCAGTGGTTTTAACGGTCGCTAGGTGGCGTTGAATGAACAATAGTCTTTGCGGAAATCTTCAAATATTTTTTATTCAGACACCCGGTACAGCAAAGTGGACGGAGACAAATCTGGTAATAGTGCGGGGCATAAGATGATAGTTCCTCTACCAGTTATTAAGAATATTTTGATTGCACGAGGTTGTATAAGCTGTCGTTATTTTCATTTCTTGTCAGTTGTCGTCGTCGAGAAAAAGAAGAATGGCCTTTTTCTTTGAAGGTAAAGTAGTTCTACTTCTTTTTCTAGGATTGTTGGCTGGAGTAGTAAACAGATATTAATCATAAATTAAGTAAACAGAATTGTCAGTGCATAAAGAAAATATTAAATATTGAATGAAGGGAAACTCAGTCCTTTTGTTAATTATTCCATTCAACCATTTCGGAATTCTTTTCATCCAGTGACCACCACCGTATTCATCAGTAGATAACGAATTTTTTTTTTCGACAGACGCAGTGTATTTCAAAAGAACGAAAACTACAAAGCCGCCTCGCAAACTTCGAACTTGTATGTGTGAAAATTATGCCGGAGGTGGAATATTCACATCTCTGGCAATTCCTCTAATTACGGAAACGTTTTAGTTGATCAACTGGCTTATGTTGGTTGTTTTTCTCATTTTCTCTTCCATTTTACATACGTTTAATATTGAAAGTAAAGAAAATAATACTAAGTTGAAACGCTTGTTAAAAACATGCGTTTTAAACATTGTACTTCCAGAATTCCTCTAGGAGCTTTTTTTTAGCACCGTGTTGATATAGCTCGCAGATGTACTCCCCATTGTCATCCAACAGCCTCTTCATCATATCACCCCTCAGGCCATCAATCCCTGGGGCTTTCCTTACTTTAATGTTCCTCCCTCCTCCTCTACTTCACACTTCTCTACCGGCCGTATCCCCCTACCCCCTAGTATCCTGGACTTCGCGAATCCTGCCTCCAACTCCTCTTTCTCCCCCTGTGAACAATTTGCCTATAATCTCCTTTTCCCAATCTTCCTCTAGCACTTCGTTCCTATTTCCACCCATCCTCTTCACCGCTATCCCATGGATTGTTTCCCAATTCCCCCAGTAACTCTTCCCACTTCCTTTTTTTACCCTCTCCACCCTACGCTCTAGTTCCTTCTTCTTCTCTGTGTATCTCCCTCTTTCCTCTATCCTTCCTCTTCCGCTCAGCATCCGTCTTCGTTCTTTCTTGCACTCCCTCCACAGCTCCTCTATTTCCTCATTCCGCAAGTAATTAGCCCTCCTCTCACACCTATTGCCCCTCTTTCCCTCTCTTTTACAGCCCTGTATCACATTGTACAATTCATCTAAATCATGTCCAAGTCCCCTTTCTATCTCCTCACTTACTTTCTTCCTCGGCCTTCGTCCACTCCCATCCCCACTCTTCCAATATTTCCTTTATTCCTTTCCTTATATCCGTCTCCACATACCTATGTAAGCTCAAGCTTCCCTCATCCTCCAGCTCCCTCCAACTACTCACTTTTTCCCCCCGCCATTAATCACATGCTGCTATATCAATGAATGACGAACCCCGTCACCCCTCAGGAAGGTGGACAGTAGTCCATCATTCAGCACCGCCAGCCCGTTGGATGTCAACACTTCCTCCAAGATCTCCTGTCCGCCCCCCCCCTTACAGTATTCTTAGCATTGAAGTCCCCTGTCACCATTTTCCTAATGATCCTCCTTTTCCCTTTTGACACCCTCAGATCGTCCTCCAATCCTGTCAAGCTCCTCTCATATTCTTCAAGGCTGACATTTAAGCTTATATACACCACCAAGTCTCCCACTCTACCACCTATCCGTTTCCTTTCCTCACTTCGTCCGCCCTCAGTCTATCCCCCACTACTCTTATTCCTGCCTCTCCTGTATCATCCATAATCCATCCATGCTTTCCCACATATCTAGCATTTACCTCAGATCCACACACCACATCCACTTCCCTCCTAAAAATCACTTCATCCAATATTATCAAAGCTATCCTGCATTTCCCTAAATTTATCTGCAACACCCTCCATCCATCCCCTACATTCCTTCTTCCCGCGCACTACTCTCTCCCCTTCCTCATATTTGACCAGACTCGTCCCCTCTGAGGGGTCCAGAGAGTCCCTCCCATTTTTTCCTTCCTATTTTCCATCGTCTTCCTCTACTCCCTTTCTTACCCTACCACAACAAAGACAACCTTTTAGAATGGATCCTAGTTGATATCCCGACTCTTATTCCTGAGATACTCTACCAAGTGACTGTGGGTCATTAACAACTGAGGTGGTCACACCAGATCGAGATTCTGCTACTTCGTCGATGGTCTTGGTTGACGTTTGGGCGTAGCTGACTCCTGGCATCGTTCTCCTTTGGGGGGGTTGGTCGTCCAAGGGGTTATCTTTGAAACGGATAAAGGGAAAGTTATGAAATTCTAGGACGATGAATGAGACTTTATCCAGCATATATTGGAGCAAATGTCGAATGTTTTAGATGTCAGCGTTTGGCGTACGGCTGCCATCTTGAATTTTTACAAATGCCAATCTAGGTCGAGTGACGTATCACAAAGAAGCTTATTTTTTTCTCTTTCCAAAAATAATAGCAATAACAATACGTTATCAGTAAGTCGAAAAAACACAAAAATAATTATATACCGGGTGTCCATCTTTATTTTCCCTCATTTTAACTGCCCATAACTTCTAAACGGTTTGAGATAAAAACATGCGGATTTCACTAAAATGTTTCATTTTAGCACAATTTTGGTTTAAAAAAGTTAAAAAAATTTTATTCGTTTTGCCTACGTCACAACAAAAATGGCGGATGTTTGATAATTTTTTTGTTGTCTTTGCTCAGTCACACGTTAACCGATTTCAAAAAATTTTGCACTGAAGAATAGGTGAAGGTGGGTTCTTTCAAACTACAAAACAATATACTAGGTGTTCCATTAACAAAAGTCAACAAAAAAATTGTCAAACATCCGCCATTTTTGTTGTGACGTAGGCAAAACGAGTAAAAAAAATTTACCTTTTTTAAACAAAACTTGCTACGTGCTAAAATGAAACATTTTAGTGAAAACCGCATGTTTCTATCTCAAACCGTTTAGAAGTTATGGGCAGTTAAAATGAGGGAAAATAATATATAATCTCATTTATTTGAACAAAACTAAAATAAAATAAAAAAAACCATCTTACAAACAAAACGACACACTATGATTACTGTATATATCCACTGAAGTGAGCTTTGAGTTTTATATTACATGTCAACCCTTACTAGATTGACTTCAGTGAACTACGACACGTGATGGAAAATGTTCATTTTCCTTCTTTTTTTTTACTTCCCTTCTTCTGGATAATAACTGTCGGCCGTCATTTGTTAGCTTTATTGGCGAAAGTTCAACATTGATAGTCTGCGGTTGATGAACGGTGAAGAGGATGCTTTATGCGAGACAATCGAAATATAAAAGGATCCACCAACAACATTCTATACAAAAACTGAAGCTTATAAAGTCTATTCAATCAACATGAACTGAGGGCGTCGACCCAGCTCTGTATAGTGGAATGCCTCTGTTGCGATAATTATAGTCAAGCAGAGTCGAGCGCGGTTAGTACTTGATCCACTGGACCTTAGATTACTAGGGTCAGTAGCATATCACAGCTAGCAGGCATTATACCAATGAGCACTAGGTATAATGTGCCCATGTAGCCCATGGATGTTGGGCTCGATAAAGACCCTACCACTGGTTGGAATACTAGTGAATTCGGCAAAATTTCCGATTAGGGGTAGAGTACTCCCGGCATCGGTGCAGAAATAGACCGACGTTAAATAACCGAAAAAAAAAACATGAACTGAGCCACTATATCTCTGTGGTGAATGACTTGCTTGGTGATCTTGAAAGAAGAGAAATAGAGCTGCAAGATTATGCCGACGACATGTCATCAAGGCAAGGACCAAGTCAGGAAGGGTAAGATATAAAATCCTCCAAAAGACGTTGGACGGTGTTCACAGTTGGTACCAGAAGGAACAGATCTACGTTAACCCTGGCAAAACTGTAGTAATGCCCGTAATTAGGATAAGGAAATTGGGTCTATCCTTGTGGATTCGTGGAGAGTTTGGGGGAAACCAATTTTACATATAAAACATTAAGAATTTTCTCTTAAAAGCACTTAGCTTTTAGCGTGTAACGTCGAAATTGGTATCAAACTGCCAAAGAAGACTTTCCTTAATGGGAAGATTCTACTAAGTGTCTGGGCAACGAAAAGGCAAACTCATTTGCAAGGGAAAGTAGCTTCAGTTCCAGGTTTCCACCAGCTGTTTCCTTTTCTATTCTTTTGCACTATATTCTTTATCGAATCTATCTTAAAAACCATCTTACTGAGCCACTATATCTCTTCAGAATGAGGTGATCAGCTATGGTGAATGACTTGCTTAGTGATCTTGAAAGAAGAGAAATTGAGCTGCAAGCGTATGCCGACGACATGTCATCAAGGCAAGGACCAAGTCAGGAAGGGTAAGATATAAAATCCTCCAAAAAACGTTGGACGGTGTTCATAGTTGGTACCAGAAGGAACAGATCTACGTTAACCCTAGCAAAACTGTAGTAATTCCCGTCATTAGGATGAGGAAATTGGGGGAACAAGGTCAATCTATCCTTGTGGATTCGTGGAGAATTTGGGGGAAACCAATTTCACATATAAAACATTAAAAAATTTCTCTTAGAAGCACTTCGTTGAAAATGGTATCAAACTGTCAAAGAAGACTTTCCTCAATGGGAAGATTCTACGAAGTGTCTCTGGGCAACGAAAAGGCAAACTCATTTGCAAGGGAAAGTAGCTTCAGTTCCAGGTTTTCACCAGCTGTTTCCTTTTCTATTCTTTTGCACTATATTCTTTATCGAATCTATCCTAGAAACCGTCTTACTGAGCCACTATATCTCTTCAGAATGAGGTGATCAGCTGTGGTGAATGACTTGCTTAGTGATCTTGAAAGAAGAGAAATAGAGCTGCAAGATTATGCCGACGACATGTCATCAAGGCAAGGACCAAGTCAGGAAGGGTAAGATATAAAATCCTCCAAAAGACGTTGGACGGTGTTCACAGTTGGTACCAGAAGGAACAGATCCACGTTAACCCTGGCAAAACTGTAATAATTCCCTTCATTAGGATAAGGAAATTGGGGGAACAGGGCCAGTCTATCCCCGTGGATTTGTGGATAGTTTGGGGGAAACCAATTTCATATATGAAACATTAAACTTTTTCTCTTAAAAGCACTTAGCTTTTAGCGTGTAACATCGAAATTGGAAGCAAACTGTCAAATAAGACTTTCCTCAATGGGAAGATTCTACTGAGTTTCTCTGGGCAACGAAAAGGCAAACTCACCTGCAAGGGAAAGTAGCTTCAATTTCAGGTGTCCACCAGCTGTTTCCTTTTCTATTCTTTTGCACTATATTCTTTATCGAATCTATCCTAGAAACCATCTTACTGAGCCACTATATCTCTTCAGAATGAGGTGATCAGCTGTGGTGAATGACTTGCTTAGTGATCTTGAAAGAAGAGAAATAGAGCTGCAAGATTATGCCGACGACATGTCATTAAGGCAAGGACCAAGTCAGGAAGGGTAAGATATAAAATCCTCCAAAAGACGTTGGACGGTGTTCACAGTTGGTACCAGAAGGAACAGATCTACGTTAACCCTGGCAAAACTGTAATAATTCCCTTCATTAGGATAAGGAAATTGGGGGAACAGGGCCAGTCTATCCCCGCGGATTTGTGGATAGTTTGGGGGAAACCAATTTCATATATGAAACATTAAACTTTTTCTCTTAAAAGCACTTAGCTTTTAGCGTGTAACATCGAAATTGGAAGCAAACTGTCAAATAAGACTTTCCTCAATGGGAAGATTCTACTGAGTTTCTCTGGGCAACGAAAAGGCAAACTCACCTGCAAGGGAAAGTAGCTTCAATTTCAGGTGTCCACCAGCTGTTTCCTTTTCTATTCTTTTGCACTATATTCTTTATCGAATCTATCCTAGAAACCATCTTACTGAGCCACCATATCTCTTCAGAATGAGGTGATCAGCTGTGGTGAATGACTTGCTTAGTGATCTTGAAAGAAGAGAAATAGAGCTGCAAGATTATGCCGACGACATGTCATTAAGGCAAGGACCAAGTCAGGAAGGGTAAGATATAAAATCCTCCAAAAGACGTTGGACGGTGTTCACAGTTGGTACCAGAAGGAACAGATCTACGTTAACCCTGGCAAAACTGTAATAATTCCCTTCATTAGGATAAGGAAATTGGGGGAACAGGGCCAGTCTATCCCCGTGGATTTGTGGATAGTTTGGGGGAAACCAATTTCATATATGAAACATTAAACTTTTTCTCTTAAAAGCACTTAGCTTTTAGCGTGTAACATCGAAATTGGAAGCAAACTGTCAAATAAGACTTTCCTCAATGGGAAGATTTTACTGAGTTTCTCTGGGCAACGAAAAGGCAAACTCACCTGCAAGGGAAAGTAGCTTCAATTTCAGGTTTCCACCAGCTGTTTCCTTTTCTATTTTTTTGCACTTACATAATTTTTTTATATTCTTTATCGAATCTATCCTAGAAACCATCTTACTGAGCCACTATATCTCTTCAGAATGAGGTGATCAGCTGTGGTGAATGACTTGCTTAGTGATCTTGAAAGAAGTGAAATAGAGGTGCAAGCGTATGCCGACGACATGTCATCAAGGCAAGGACCAAGTCAGGAAGGGTAAGATATAAAATCCTCCAAAAGACGTTGGACGGTGTTCACAGTTGGTACCAGAAGGAACAGATCTATGTTAACCCTGGCAAAAATGTAGTAATTCCCGTTATTAGGATAAGGAAATTGGGGGAACAAGGCCAGTCTATCCTTGTGGATTCGTGGAGAATTTGGGGCAAACCAATTTTACATATAAAACATTAAGAATTTTCTCTTAAAAGCAAGTAACGTCGAAATTGGTATCAAACTGTCAAAGAAGACTTTCCTCAATGGGAAGATTCAACAAAGGCAACGAAAGGGCAGACTCATTTGCAAGGGAGTTCAGCTTCAGTTCCAGCTGTTTCCTTTTCTGTTATTTTCCACTTACATAATTTTTTTATATTCTTCATCGAACTATCCTAGAAACCATCTTACCACCATTAAGTATACAGTTATCAATATTTAGAGTAGTTTGAAAACTTTATAGATAACCATGTAATGGCAAAAGTTTCCTGTTTCCTGAAAATAAACGGGGTCAATTTTAGCGGAAATGGACTTTTGCTATCTGTAGAAGCTTTGGAAAATAGAGAGTCCTTATTTCCATCAGTGTATGCTTTTACTTTGCGAAATTAACTTGGAAGTGATGACTATTTTAATTGTTATATAATGCAACAAATGCAAAAATTGCCACTTTTTATTTCACGTGAAAAAAGATACTTTGTGCATATGTTGCATACAATATTTTTTCTACAGCCCTATACAAATAATAAAATCAATATAGTAAATTGGAATATTTTAATGAAACTTTTTCAGTAAATGCATAATGACTGAATTGGAAAGTGTACACAATAATATTAGCGTGAAATTTCACTTTTCTTTCACTCTCACCATAAACAGCCGTTTTAAGAGCTACAAACTATGGTGAGATACAAAGTAATTTAAAGGAAAAATTATTTTTTGTTTAGCGAGAAATTCTAACTTTTCACGTCGCTTTTGAAAGAAGCAAAATTTGTAATTTTGGCAAATGCGCCTAAAAATAAACAATACGTTTCAAAACAAAATTTAAAATTAAGCAAATTTAACTTTGATCTGATATAACAATTCAAGACAACATCATTACGACACGAATATTTGATGATTGCGTCACTATATGACTGTAATAAATTTGAAAATTTGTAATTAATTTTGCGTCTATGAAAGAGTCAAATAACTTCACTCAAATATATATATATATTTATATAAAGTTTCCGTTTCCCTTTGCTTCCAGCATGTCATATTCAAATTTTTCGACTAAAACCTATTGGGAATTCAATACTTTCTTGGGCATTTTAAAATTAAAAGTTTGGGAAAGCTAACTCTTTAATAGAGATGAATATGTTACAACAGAATGGTTTTTAATAACATTAAGTTACTGAATATCGGAAGAAAAGACTGTAATAATGAGCGAAGAGCCTAGAACCTTGTTATTTTTAAGATCTTGGGCTTTTTCACAAAAATATGATAAATATAGGAAACCAGGGTGAATAAAGTGAATAGTTAGGTAACTTTATTGTTTTGGAATTATCATAGAGCTAACTATATATTTGTTATTTATTTTAATTTTTTTCTTGTTGTATCTTCGAAGGGCAAGGTCCAATAAGAATAAAATCAAAATGAGATAACTCTGAAGCTATACCAAACCCAATGCAAAAATATTCAATGAAAATGAGGCTTTAAATAGTTCAGGTAGAGTCCAAACAGTAAGTGGTGATCAAAATGCTGAGATAGTAAATTTAAATTCAAAATTTTTTCGAAAATCCACTTTTCAAAACAAAAAATACTCATAACTCGACTGATAGCAAAGATAGAACGTTCTAGTCTTCACCAATCGATAGAGGGGACAATTTTAAACATTTTAGTGGATTTTGAGTCGATATTTCCAAGGATTAAGGGAGTTAGAAAAAGGCGATTTGTTTCGCAAAATATTTCCATACCTACCCCTTTGTTCTAAATTTTCGACAAAAAAAAATAAAAAATGCTAAAAATTCGTTAAGAGGGTTTTTTGGGCCGAAAAATCGACTGGCACAATCAGTTTTTTGATAAAATCAATATTTCGCCTTCAAATAGAGTCATGAAATTTTCGAAAATCCACTTTTCAAAACAAAAAATACTCATAACTCGACTAATAGCAAAGATAAAACGTTCTAGTCTCCACCAATCGATAGAGGGGACAATTTTACATATTTTAGTGGATTTTGAGTCGATATTTCCAAGGATTAAGGGAGTTAGAAAAAAGCCATTTGTTTCGCAAAATATTTCCATACCTACCCCTTTGTTCTAAATTTTCGACAAAAAAAGAATAAAAAATGCTTCAAATTCGTAAACAGGGGTTTATTGGGCCGAAAAATCGACTCGCACAATTAGTTTTTTGATAAAATCAATATTTCGCCTTCAAATAGAGTCACGAAATTTTCGAAAATCCACTTTTCAAAACAAAAAAAACTCATAACTCGACTAATAGGAAAGATAGAACGTTCTAGTCTTTGCCAATCGATAGAGGGGACAATTTAACATATTTTAGTGGATTTTTAGTCGACATTTCCAAGGATTAAGGGAGTTAGAAAAAAGCCATTTGTTTCGCAAAATATTTCCATACCTACCCCTTTGTTCTAAATTTTCGACAAAAAAAATAAAAAATGGTTAAAAAGTCGTAAAGAGGGGTTTTTTGGGCCGAAAAATCGACTGGCACAATCAGTTTTTTGATAAAATCATTATTTCGCCTTCAAATGGAGTCACGAAATTTTCGAAAATCCACTTTTCAAAACAAAAAAACTCATAACTCGACTAATAGGAAAGATAGAACGTTCTAGTCTTCGCCAATCGATAGAGGGGACAATTTTACATATTTTAGTGGATTTTTAGTCGACATTTCCAAGGATTAAGGGAGTTAGAAAAAAGCCATTTGTTTCGCAAAATAGTCCATACCTACCCCTTTGTTCTAAATTTTCGACAAAAAAAATAAAAAATGGTTAAAAAGTCGTAAAGAGGGGTTTTTTGGGCCGAAAAATCGACTGGCACAATCAGTTTTTTGATAAAATAATTATTTCGCCTTCAAATAGAGTCACGAAATTTTCGAAAATCCACTTTTCAAAACAAAAAAAAACTCATAACTCGACTAATAGGAAAGATAGAACGTTCTAGTCTTCGCCAATCGATAGAGGGGACAATTGAACATATTTTAGTGGATTTTTAGTCGACATTTCCAAGGATTAAGGGAGTTAGAAAAAAGCCATTTGTTTCGCAAAATATTTCCATACCTACCCCTTTGTTCTAAATTTTCGACAAAAAAAATAAAAAATGGTTAAAAAGTCGCAAAGAGGGGTTTTTTGGGCCGAAAAATCGACTGGCACAATCAGTTTTTTGATAAAATCATTATTTCGCCTTCAAATAGAGTCACGAAATTTTCGAAAATCCACTTTTCAAAACAAAAAAAACTCATAACTCGACTAATAGGAAAGATAGAACGTTCTAGTCTTCGCCAATCGATAGAGGGGACAATTTAACATATTTTAGTGGATTTTTAGTCGACATTTCCAAGGATTAAGGGAGTTAGAAAAAAGCCATTTGTTTCGCAAAATATTTCCATACCTACCCCTTTGTTCTAAATTTTCGACAAAAAAAATAAAAAATGGTTAAAAAGTCGTAAAGAGGGGTTTTTTGGGCCGGAAAATCGACTGGCACAATCAGTTTTTTGATAAAATCATTATTTCGCCTTCAAATAGAGTCACGAAATTTTCGAAAATCCACTTTTCAAAACAAAAAAAACTCATAACTCGACTAATAGGAAAGATAGAACGTTCTAGTCTTCGCCAATCGATAGAGGGGACAATTTTACATATTTTAGTGGATTTTTAGTCGACATTTCCAAGGATTAAGGGAGTTAGAAAAAAGCCATTTGTTTCGCAAAATATTTCCATACCTACCCCTTTGTTCTAAATTTTCGACAAAAAAAATAAAAAATGGTTAAAAAGTCGTAAAGAGGGGTTTTTTGGGCCGAAAAATCGACTGGCACAATCAGTTTTTTGATAAAATAATTATTTCGCCTTCAAATAGAGTCATGAAATTTTCGAAAATCCACTTTTCAAAACAAAAAATACTCATAACTCGACTAATAGGAAAGATAGAACATTCTAGTCTTCACCAATCGATAGAGGGGACAATTTTACATATCTTAGTGAATTTTGAGTCGATGTTTTCAAGTATTGAGGGAGTTAGGAAAAATCAATTTATATCGCGAAATATTCCCATATACCTACCTTGTTACTGTTGTCACCAACTCAAAGCCGGTCCTGTCCCTCGATTATAAATTTTGGTGAATGCGCTTTCTAGAACCTTCTGGTCTATTGCAGTATTTACGCATATGAGGAGCGTCATAAAATACTAGAACTTTCCAGAACCGATAAAAACTATATATACGCGGGTTTTTGAGTGCGTAAAGACTTAGTTAGCTAGTACAGTACAGTTAGTTCGGAAGAATTAGTGAATTAAATAGTGCAGATTAATAGTGTAATAGTCGAGTAGTAAAAATAAATTAGAACTAATATACCGAGTGTAAATAAATTAGTAGACATTAAGCAAAGTGCAAATATAAATTAAGTTTAATACAGTGTGTGTGTTTCTTTTAATAAATGAATAGTAATTAGGCATAGTGTGTATAATTTTATCCCACAAGTTAAAAACTGTTTAAATAAATAAGAAAAACATTACATTGGTGTTAGAAGTGGGATAATATAAATAAATAATTACGTAAAAATGGCTAAGAGACTAAGTGACGGAACTGAAAGCGGAATTGGTAAATCGCAAGCTGGAAACGTCCGGAAAGAAGATTGAGTTAGTCGAAAGACTGAAAATAGCACTGGAAATTGACGGCTTGGATCCGGAAACATTTTTATTCAACGACGAGGCTTCCACCTTAATCACGTCAATTTCCGTTATGAAGAACGATATTTCTGCTAATACGGACGAGAAAATTTCTACTATAGATGAAAATATTTCTACTATGAAGGACGATATTTCTGCTAATATAGACGAGAAGGTTTCTACTATGGACGAGAAGATTTCTGCTAAAATGAAGAACGAGATTTCTGCTATGAAGAACGATATTTCTGCCGACATCTTATCAATGAAAAAATGATATTGCCGCTGATGTCGAAAATAAAATTTCGCCTCTAAAAGCAGATATTGAGAAAATGGAGAATCAAAATAACACAAAAATTAAATTTTTGATCTAGAAGAGCTCAAAAATATCGCAACTAGCGACAAAATCGCATACGTTTGAAAATTGAATTTAGCGGGAAGTTGCAGGGATCAACCGTTATCCAGATTTTTTTTGGAATGTGTACAGGATGTCTGATTAAGAGAGGTAACCCGCTGTATCTCAAAAACTATTTATCGTACAGGTTAGAGAAAAAAAATCTGTATTACAACCTCGCATACGAGAAACTGCTGGAAATTATTCTCAAGTTTCCTACTCCACCGCTAGAGGGCGGAGTTCACAATAATAACATGAGAACATCATTTTTTCATCTGAGATAAAGCGGATTACCTCTCTCTTAATCAGACACTCGGTACATTAAAATTCAATAGTTATAGCGACTGGAAAATCCCACCTCTAGCATGCACTGAGCTTAACTGTCATCTCGACGAATATTCTAAGTTTTAGGAAAATTAAATGAAAAATATTATGAATGTTAACGCGAATAGAAATTGCGAGTGGAAAAGAAATCCCGATTTCACCCTTGCGGTTTCGGTAATTGATGGGATCCGAGACATAAATTTATTTCTTTGAAGAAATATTGTAAAAATGTATTTATACAATATCAAAAGCCCTGTAACTCATTAACGATAAAACTTATCACAGGTTTATAGGAACTTGGGAAATACCCTGTATAAAATTTCGAAAATGTAAAAAACTTTGCCATTTCGATCCTTGGAAGTATTTTTAATGCTGACGTATAAGTAATTTAATATAAAGAATAACATACCGTTTTTGTCGAAAACGGCTCTAACAATTTTTTAAAAAATTGTCACGATTATAGCCACAAGTTTAAGCTGAAATTTGAGGTATTATTTGAGTTTGAGAAAAAATGCGTTCACGAGATATGGAGTTGCAAAGTGAACATAAAAATGCAGAACAAATATATTTGAAAAAATAATGGAAATTCTACGTGTAAACAACGAATTATTCAATAATAATGTAAATAAACTATTAATTATTGTTTATAAATTTTCGCGTATACAATTATTCAATTTTTTAATTGAAAATAAACATTTCCTCGATGGCTCGGAATTATACCTACAGATATATTCAATGGTACTAATATTTAAATTTCAATATCGACAATTTACAGGAAAAACAAAATTTGTAACAATAAATCGAATTTAATCACCGTTCGACAATAGATGAAATATATTGAACGTACGAATTTAGTATTATGGTTGTTCGCTTATTGTTATAAACAAATTAATGGAAGCTCGAACAAAAAGGTTTCCGTAAAATTAGTCTGTTCGACAATAACTAACAAATAGACTGGATATTTGGAAGTTAATAATTGTTTTTAATTTCACAGTTTATCGGTTGAAAATAATTTAAGAAACATTCAAATGATCAAAGTATAAAATTTGACCAATCCATTTTACATTTATTATTTGTTTTCTTTAGGATTTCATCCATAAGCACAATGAAAAGAAATGGGATTAATCCTCCTCCTTGTCCAAGTCCACTTTGAGTTGTGAATTCTTCTGATCTATTATGGCTTATAACAGTATTTATATTATTATCGTATATTTGTTGCACCTTTCTTGTTGTTTTATTATCTACCCCTCTTTTTTCTAATATTTTCCACATTCTTTTCCTTGATACCATATCAGATGCCTTTTCTAAATCTATGAATACGCAATATATATTTCTCTTCTCTTGTATACATTTCTTTGTCATCTGTTTTATCATAAATACATTGTCTTGTATGCTCCTTCCATCTCTAAACACATTTTGCGCCTCGTCTAGTGTGTTTTCCACGACTTTTCTAATTTTTCGGTCCAATATCTTTTCTATTATTTTCATGTTTGTACAGAGCAACGTTAGGCCCCTGTAGTTACCACATTCCCGTCTATCACCTTTTTTATATTATATAGTGACAATTGAAAGAGTTGTTAAACAATCTTCGGTCATTGAATTTCTAAGAAATGTTTTAATTCGTTTCAGTGTTGAAAAACATCGTTCGGCCTCTACTACGGACTTAAATCGAACCGTACCGTATGCCTCGATGCGCTGGACTAAATGCAGCGATTTTAAGAGGGACAATCACGCATGATCACGGCTTAGTTCTAGACAGTCAAAGGGGAGAAGTGTGCAGCGCGGGTGTTTTACTGCACGTTGGTATGGCCCAGCTATATAAAATATCAACGATCGTGCGAAATAGGTTCGTTATTCCACTGGTGGCCTTTATTTACGCTTGTTTGTTATTTCAGATGTGGCTTGTTGAAGCATGCTTCTTATTGCACGACGAGAAGGCTAGTGAACTCGTAAAACGTGTAACGAAAAATGGTTGGTCACGAAACAGTGTTGCCACGCAACGTGTAATGTTACGAAAAAGCGTTCGTCACGCTGTTGCCAGATTTCTTATTGCACGACATAGGATTTTTGGGAAGGCTAGTAAAAAATTGTCAAAAAATTTTTAAAAAATGGTCAATAATTGTCAAAAATTGGTTAAAATTTTTGACAAAATTATCAAAAATGGTCAATAATTGTCAAAACCTCTCAAAAATCGTCAAAAATTGTCAAAAACTGTCAAAAACTGTCAAAAACGATTAAAAATTGATAAAATTTTGAAAAATGGTCAAAAATTGTTAAATATTTAAAAAAATGGTCAATGATTGTCAAAATTTTTTAAAAATTGTCAAAAATGTTCAATAATCGTTAAACTTTTGAAAAATGGTAAAAAATGTCAAAATTTTGAAAAAATGGTCAATAATTATAAAAAAACTGTCAAAAACGGTCAATAATTGTTAAAAATTGTCAAAATTTTTGAAAACTGGACAAAATTTTTGAAAAATTGTCAAAAATAGTCAATAATTGTCAGAAACTGTCAAAAATGGTCAATAATTGTTAAAATTTTGAAAAATGGTCAAAAATTGTCAAAATTTCGGAAAAATGGTCAATAATTATAAAAAAACTGTCAAAAACGGTCAATAATTGTTAAAAATTGTCAAAATTTTTGGAAACTGGATAAAATTTTTGAAAAATTGTCAAAAATAGTCAATAATTGTCAGAAACTGTCAAAAATGGTCAATAATTGTTAACATTTTGAAAAAATGTCAAAAATTGTCAAAATTTTTGAAAAATGGTCAATAATTGTCAGAACCTGACAAAAAGCTCAAAAATTGTCAAAAATGGTCAATAATTGTTAAAATTTGGAAAAATCGTCTAAAATGGTCAAAATTTTTGAAAAATTGTAAAAAATTATCAGTTATTGTCAAAATTTGTCAAAAATGGTAAATAATTGTTGAAATTTGAAAAAATTGTCAAAAATGGTCAATAATTGTTAAAATTTTGAAAAATGGTCAAAAATGGTCAATAATTGTTAAAATTTTGAAAAATGGTCAAAAATTGTCAAAATTTTGAAAAAATGGTCAATAATTATAAAAAAACTGTCAAAATTGGTCAATAATTGTTAAAAATTGTCAAAAGTTTGGAAAACTGGACAAAATTTTTGAAAAATTGTCAAAAATAGTCAATAATAGTCAGAAACTGTCAAAAATAGTCAATAATTGTTAAAATTTTGAAAAATGGTCAAAAATTGTCAAAATTTTGAAAAAATGGTCAATAATTATTGAAAAACTGTCAAAAACGGTCAGTAATTGTTAAAAATTGTCAAAATTTTTGAAAACTGGACAAAATTTTTGAAAAATTGTCAAAAATAGTCAATAATTGTCAGAAACTGTCAAAAATGGTCAATAATTGTTAACATTTTGAAAAAATGTCAAAAATTGTCAAAATTTTTGAAAAATGGTCAATAATTGTCAGAACCTGACAAAAAGCTCAAAAATTGTCAAAAATGGTCAATAATTGTTAAAATTTGGAAAAATCGTCTAAAATGGTCAAAATTTTTGAAAAATTGTAAAAAGTGATCAGTTATTGTCAAAATTTGTCAATAATTGTCAAAAATGGTCAATAATTGTTGAAATTTGAAAAAATGGTCAAAAATTTAAAAAAATTGTCAATAATCGTCAAAAAGTGTCAAAATGTTTGGCCAATTAAACCGCCTAATTCCTTCTTCATCTAGACATTCACTTACAATCTTGGCAGCGTTATCATGCATGAAAATGCCTTGCTCGCCCATTATAATAATTATTGTAATAATATAATATATCGACTAAGCAGTTTGATTATAATCTATTTATCGATATAAGTAACAATTGACAAAATAAGCAGACACGCGCTAGATTGAAAGAATCTGTAGGCTGGCAATTGTTGCTTTTTGGGTTTTTGTCGAAGAAAGATGTGTTTTATTTAAAGAACGTCAACCCTAATGAAAAGGAACCTAAACCGAATAATTTAACATTTCTCTATCGTCTACTAGTTCTAAATTATTTAAAGTGACCTAAATTTTTTGCTCGGCAGTGTATCTATATTTAATTTTTTTTACGATAAATCCAGCGGCGACTTATTTGTTTGGGTAAATCTTATATCATCCGTTCATATTCCATCTGTCAATACAAAAAGCTTACAACCGTAAAAAAATGAAAGCTCTATATATCCATATAAAACTTCACGGAAGCTACATTAACATAGGCAGAAACTGTCACCCGAAGTGAAAAATGAGAAGAAAAAGTGATTAAGGTCTAAATCATCCAATGTGTTTCTTTTATTTTGATGGATGATCTTTTGTTTTCCCACTACTATTATTATATCCCATACCATTTATATCGATAAAAACGATGAGGTTCTTTTTTTAATATACAAAGTATCCGAAAAACTCTACCGTTATTCGTCTTCTTGTTTATCTCAATCGAAAATCAGTCAATCTAGTAATGCTGATAATTTCTCTCTATATCTGATGCATAAATAGTTCTATAGTGACCTAAATTGTATGTAATGTTTGTACAAGTTGAAACATGTCCAACAAATGCCATTGTTATAATTTATTAGGTGTCAGATAACAGTTTCATTGTTATTTGTCGTTTGAAAATGGAGAAACGGACCGTTCAAACATTGGACGAACTAGGACCGGCTGAAGGAATTATTTTTCACATATTTTAACCAATATTTTGAAAAAAAACTCGCTATGTTTGTGAGTGTATCGAAACCGAAAACAAGAATTGGTGGCGTCCGAATAGGACGGTATAAGCCATATAATATACCATTGGTAAAAAGTTGAAACCCATATCTGAGGCATATCATGAATAAATCACAAGTGAGAAGCAGAAAAATATTGAAATCGTTTATCCAGCACAGACAAAACATTCCAAGTGGACCAGAGTTTTGGTCCAGGGCCACCGAAGATTGAAATTCAGTATCTACTCAGAAGTGATAATTTGTTTAAAAGTTTCTTGTAACAATATATTGTTGTTAATAATGTGAAATCCTGACCTGTATAAAAGTCACCGAAAGCTCAAATATTGGCCCTATCGTTTGACATGTTCTGACGGACATTTTATTTATCTCTTAAATCAATGTCATGCATGGTAATTTAGAGAATGCAAAACGTAAAATGCTTTTCGACACGTAAGCTCAAATGGTAATTTGTATACAGAAGAGGAATATATAAATGTAAAACAGCCATAATAATAGGCTTGCTAGATGGTAGTTACAAAATTTCGTGTGCTACGTTGCCGCTTCGATACAAATATCCGCAAGTCCGGGATATATAGAAATTATTCATATTTCTTTTTCGGTTTTTGATTATCCAGTTGATCTGTCTGTATATGTAGAATAGGGAGGGCGAGGGTGAGTCCTCCCGAAGAGTTGTCCTCCTAGGTCATCGTCCATTCGATCCTTTCCAGGAAAATGGACAGGTTACTAGGAGACATAACTCCGGGCACTCGCATAAGACATGCCTGACAGTTTCGTCTTGCTGTTCACACATTCTTCATTGAGGTGTGTCCACTAGCTCCATGGTATGAAGGTGTTTCCTTAGCTGACAGAAATCCTACTGTTGAACATAGGTTTTTCTTGGTCATCGCCAAATATTTCTTCGACACCAGCTTCCCAGAGTCGCCCAAGGTGATCCTGGCAAAGATTGCATCCCTTGATTTCATCCCATCTCTCTAGGAATTGAGCTTGGGTGAAACGTTTAGCTAGTTCCGCAATTACCGAAGTCGTCAGGCCGTAGGTGTCGCTGGGTTCCAAAAGTCTTAGTCCAGCCGCTTCCCTGTAATTCCTCTACAGTTCGAGCAGATCCTAGGATCACTCTTCTTCAAAATTGGCACTAGCAACCCTTCATTCCATTTTTGCGGCATAATTTCGGTTTCCCATATCTGTACTATAAGTTTATGTATCGTTATCCTTATTTCATACCTTCCTTGCTCTAACATTTCATTAACGATGCCATCTGGACCCGCTGCTTTATCATGTTTTAGTTTATTTATTGCTTCCCTAACTTCTTTTCCTTCTTCATGTTGCTGTAGTTCGTTTTCCTCATCTTCCTCATCTTCCTCATCTTCCTCATCTTCCTCATCTTCCTCATCTTCCTCATCTTCCTCATCTTCCTCATCTTCCTCATCTTCCTCATCTTCCTCATTTTCTTCATCTATCTCCTCTGATCTTGTTAGTGTTTTTATTAAATTTTCCTCCCATTATTTTTGTCTATAGTTATCATGTTAGGTTCTCTGTTCTATTTCCTAATGTATTGATTATAGTTTCGAATTATTTTTATTTTCATTCTCCATTTTTTCCATTATTTGCTCGACCCATTTTTGATTCCTTTCTTATTTTTTTGTATTTCTCGTGGTCTCGCTCTGTAGTGTCACTAAATATTCCAAGTTTATTTTAATCTAATATTTTAAAAGATCTTTTATCAGATTCGGGAAAAAATTTTCGAACAAGGAAACGTGTCTATAGCCCGACGAATTTGCATTTTCTTTTTCGCTAAGGTCTATAAATTTTACCTTTTCTTTAAAAATTATGTGAATCCACGGACTAGAAAATTATTCATGTATACAGGGTGTCCATAAACTCCTTAAGAAGAGTTTTTGGATCTGTACTCTGCATTTGGCAGGTGAGTTTTTGAACACTCTGTATAAATTATATAAAGCATATTTCTTTTCCTTCCTTTATTCCTTATGAAATCTATTTATAAAATAGAAAATTTGAAAGCAGAAATTACTTTAATTTGACTAAGAAAAATTTACAATGTCGGAATTTCTTTATTGCCTTGAATTGCTGTGAGGGTGAAGAATTTCTTTAAGAATATTTTTTTATTATTACCTCGCTACTGTGTCTAATATTCACATTTTAGCCCTGAAGATTTCAATAACGCCGTAATCTACTTTAATCCAAAAAAATGAATTTAAAATGTTACACTCGAATACCTGGCATTTTTTTGAAAAGCCCTTGATTTAAGCTTATAAATGAGGAATTTTTATTAAATACATTTAAATATTTTAGACTCACAATTTATATTAATGATTTTTGTTTCTTATTTTGTGAATTTTCCTATATAGAAAGAAATTTTTACTTCGATAGAAATACATTGAAGCAAATTTTCCATTTCTTGCATTTACAAGGTTAATACAAAAGAATCATCTGGTTTGACAAAGCCATAATTCGGAAATATGACAGATGGAACAATAAATGACAGCAGCTATGGGGTACGTATGGAACATTTTTTATAGGACGAAAATACATACAGATGGAACGATGAATATAGACAAGCCTTTCAGTAATTATTAGAACGATCTTATTCTATCCTTTGTGGTTTTCGAAGCACTTTTCAATTGAAATATAACTTTGCTTAGGGTTTGAATCACTATACAAACTTTAACTTCCATTTGGTCTGAAAGTATCGGTTTTATACGGGAAAGGAGTGGTAGGTCTTAGCTGGGAGACCGATCGGACTGGAAAACTCAACATCGAATGTTACTAGCTGAGCTAGCCTAGTAAAAACCCCATGAGATGATGTATTTAGGCGCGAAGTGTGCGTTTGGTCACTGCCGAAGAATAATAGTAAATATTGCAAGGCGCCGATCAGCCGCCAGGGAAAAGAAAACAAAACGCGATTTTGAACTAAGGTAGAAGTATTTTGGAGGCAGTGGCGCGGCGGTAGGAAGTTCGAATGAAAATAAAAGGACTAAAATATAATTGTACATGAATATACAAAGGAAATAAAATATAAATATACAAATTGTTGAGCGTGTGGTTTCAATACCTTACAATTCAAAAATATTTTCTATCAGAAACGCCAATTTACCAATTTGTAGACATAAAGGCATTTGACCTTCTCTACATAAAGTTGAACATCTCCGTGAATAAATAAGGAAATTTCTTCAATTTCCTAAACCTTATTCAATCACACGGAGCGAAGAAAATATCGTCTGTCGATCCTCATATCCGATCCACTGTAGAATGTTTTTAGTGAACCAGGGGCGGTCTAGCCCGAAAAATATAATCAAAAAATGTGTTTCGGTATATTTCATCCCGTATATATTTTAGGAAGAAAAGTAAATATACAGGGTGTCAATTTTAAAACTTACAGTGGGCTGTACCTCGTGAACAAAAAGAGATTTTAAAAAATATCAGAACCGTTTGTAGGGTAGAGAGGGAGAACGAAAATGACATGAGAGAGAACGCACCCCCATCAACTCCCTATGCCCCTACCTACCCTACTTGTGATACGTCGTTAGAAACCCCGTAGAAAATGCTTTCCAACGGTCCAAGTCATAATTACACAGGGTGTAACAATAAAGCAGAAAAATGTATTTGACAACAAAATAAAAATGTGTTAAATTTCGAACTACAAAAATGGTAATTGATTTAGTAAATGTTCAAAATGGTTGTCAAATAAATGTTTCTGCTATATTGTTACACCCTGTATAATTATGACTTAGACCGTTGGAAAGAATTTTCTACGGGCTTTCTAACGACGTATCACAAGTAGGGTAGGTAGGGGCATAGGGGGTTGATGGGGGTGCGTTCTCCCTCATGTAATTTTAGTTTTCCCTCTCTACCCTAGAAAAGATTTTAAAAATTTTTTTGAAATCTCTTTTCGTTGACGAGGTACAGCCCATTGTAAATTTTATGATTGACACCCTGTATTTATTGATAAAACTGTTGCTTTTCGGTGGACAGACCGTTAAAAAATCACTTTTTTCCAAGCTAACTATATAGCAAAATCCTTAAAAGCGTTTCCATGTAACTTGTAGCAAATAAAAATCGCATTTAGCGCCCTTAGTCTGATTAATGCAGGTGAACATACAGAAATATATGAATCGAACGACCTAGACATGAAAAATATTTTCAATTTAGCCCTAATGGTTAAATAATTCCAGTTAAAAAAATAAATAAAGAGTACTAGTGGTATTTTTTTGAAAGGTTTACTGATACAATCGTAGTTGTTTGTTTTACTATCGCCTTCTGATATATTTTTCCGATTACTAATGATCAAATTTTCCAGAGTAATAGGCCTGTTTTCATTACCATAAATACTGGATTTGCAATGCCCCCATAAAAAAAATCCAAAGGAGACAACTCCGAGGATCTTGTCGGAAGATAATTCCTCTACCAGTTATGTATGTATATTGGGGGGAAATTCACTGAGACCTAAAAGATCTATTGTGCCCCCTTATTTCTACTTAGTTCTCGAGGAAAATCACAGAGACTAGTAGCTCCTTCAGTCCTATTTCCCGGAGGAATTTCTGGATATCTGTAGGTTTTAACTTAGGTAAATGACCCTTCTCTATCCAGCAATTTCCTAGGTGTTGTGAACTAGGATGCCCAAGTATGTGGATGGAGGTTTCTTCTTCCATGCCACAGAATCTACATTCTTCTTCCTCCACTATTTTGAGCTTATCCAGGTGCCCATTCAGGCGACAATGTCCTGTTAGGATCCTTGTTAAGACTCTTAGTGCAGTTTTACTTTGACTTATGCAGGTTGATCTCAACAGGTTGTAGTCACCCAGAAGAATCTTTGATTGTCTAGATCTTTCCAATAGTCAGATCTTTTCTTTTTCTCGGTTTTGCCTATTTCTTCCAGTATTACATTGGAGCTGATACCGCAAAAGGGTTCCGGCCCCCAAAATGGTGTTTCGGTCCCCCTCTTTGCTATTTCATTTCCTTCTATTCCAGGGTGTCCTGGAATCCACAGTAAGGTGTTTTCGTCTAGTTCATTGAGTTTGCCTAGGCATCCCCACACCATTTTGGAACTGATTACCCATCAGGAGCTCAGTGCTTTAATGGATGCTTGCATTAAGTATATCATTTATCAATATTGAACTGGGCACACTTTCTTCTTTCTTCTATGGTATCGACGTAATGTCAATGTATATGTCAAAATGTCATGTTTTTGGACAAAGATTTGGTGGAAATTCCAAAAAATGAGCATTTTACGAAGGTTTTGGAGAAATTTTGAATAAATACTTTTTTATGTATTTCGGGTCGGGAAATTCAAAAATCATGATAATTTCTTGATAGAAGGTGTACTTTTCGTAAAAATTCGATTTTCCGGAAATTTTCCCGAGTTTTCCGGGATCGCAATTTTTTTTTCGAAAAACGGATAACATTTTTGAAAAGGCCGTATCGAAAAACCCCTTTATGCAGATTTTCAACGAAATCAGAAATTATAATTTTTTTTCCAATTTGGTAGCAAACCGGACATTTTTTTGGAACTTTTCAATTTTGACCTTTAATAACTCGCTTCCGAATGTCAATTGAGAAGTGATATATTTTTTTATTGTTAATATAGACCTTCGACTGTCGATTTATTTCTATTTGGTTTCTTCGATTCCATAGGCTTAGGTGATACACTTTTTTTAAGGGATGTATGTCTAAATAAAAAATCATGCAACTTTGACTCTTAATAACTTTGTTATTTATGGAACCAAATAAACCAAACACGGTTCATCGGATAGAACCATTTTCGCTCTATCGAACGGTCAAACGATAAATGTCCTATCTTTAACGGTTTGGCCGTAATAGCAATTTAAAGAGCAGCATGTAAAAACATTTTCGAAAAATTTCCGGTTTTTTGACGAAAAATCCAAAAAAGTGGTGTATAATGGAGTTATTGTTGAAACGGTCAATGACTATGAAAATGGGTCGGAAAATCCGAAAATAGTATTTATTTTTCGATGAAATGTACATTTTTCCGATAAAAATTTGATATTTCTTAAATTTTCCCAAAATTTATGGGAACAAAAATTTTTTTTCCCAACCAATCCATTTTTAGGAACGGCCAATTTGAAATTTAATCAAACCTAACTCAATCTTACCTAACCCAACTTAACCTAAACCTCTTTTAATCTAACCTAACCTAACCTAACTTAAATTTAAATATAAATTAAAAAAAAAATTAATAACTTGTTTCCATATGAAAATTGAGGATTGAAATATTTTTTTAGATCAATTGTCGATTGAGAGTAATTTGATCGCTTCGATTCCATAGGCGCAGATGATATACATTTTTAAGGTAAAATTTTTTTTTAAAAATCTCATATATAATGCTTTTTTGAAAAATTTTTAGAATACTTGAAGGAAAAAAATTTTTTTCATAGATTATTTGAAAGTTTGAAAGAAAAAATCGAGTTATATTTACTATTTTTTAGACCAACGAAGAGTCGAATTTTGACAGTTTCTCTGGCATAACTACCTGCCAAAAAATTTTTAGGTCGCAACTGATATTTTTTTTGGAATCCTTGACCTCGAAATCACCCCTCCCTAAATTTTTTTCACCCCCTCTTAAAGCTCCTGATAAAAATTTTGAAAATCGATTTTAAAGAACGGAAATTGTTCCCATCGTATCCATACCAAATATGGTGAAATTCGTAGAAAAATTTGGATTGTGTAAAATTTCACCCCCCTAAGCCGTTACTTATAAATAACGGGCAACTTGAGCTGGGTTTTTGAAGGTGAAAGAGACGTAGTATCGAAATTTTGCAAGAGAGGGTTGGTAAAGAGGGCCGAAAATGATTATTTTTGGAGTGAAAGAGAAAATTTAAAAAAAATGTAATCAGTGGCTTGGGTGGGGTAATATATTTAAAGAATTTTTTGTTAGAATTCCCAATGGTGGATCCATGTAGATTCGATGGAGCAGATTTAGGGAAAAATAAAGACTCGAACCCATCGGCGCTGCCACTGGAATTAAATACGAAAATACCAAAGTAACTTTTTTATTTATGAAAATATGGAAAAATACCTAAATTCAATTTTGAAGTAGTCGTCGAGACCTACGTATAGACTATATAATACGATTAAAAATTCGAGAAAAAGTCAAAAATGTTAAAAAAAAAAGATATTTTTTTAGAAAATTTTCATTATACCCTCTAAAATTTCCAGGTTCGACTTTATGGGAATCCATTAAAAAAAAATTATATAACCACAAGTGGCGCCAAATTTTGAAGTTAGGTCACTATTTTCACTAATTTTGCTATAGGCCGTTCTAAACGATGCCTAAAAATACCATACGCGGTTTCTACCATCAATTCAGGGCTATACTTGGGAGGATTTAGGGGGTCAATCGTCGAAAAAAGAATTTTGCATTATAGGCACCCCAAATAAGGAAGATTCCCCGAATATTTTCGTTCCGAATTGATACCTTGGCGGGTCCTGTACCCCAAATAAAATGGAGGGGGGGGGGAGGGAATTTAGGGACAAAGAGAGTCCGATTTTTCAAATTTTAACAATTATTGACCATTTTTGACAATTATTGACCAATGTTGACAGGTTTGACAATTATTGCTCATTTTTGACAATTTTTATGAATTTTTGGAGATTTTTCCAAATTTTAACAATTATTGACCATTTTTGACAATTTTTGAGCATTTTTGACAGGTTCTAACAATTATTGACCAGTTTTGACAATTTTCCAAAAATTTTGACAATCTTTAACAATTATTGACCATTTTTGATAGTTTTTTATAATTATTGACTATTTTTTCAAAATTATAAGAATTTTTTACCATTTTTCAAAATGTTAACAATTATTGACCATTTTTGACAGTTTCTGATGATTATTGACCATTTTTGACAATTATTGACCATTTTTGACAGTTTCTGATGATTATTGACCATTTTTGACAATTATTGACTATTTTTGACCATTTTTAAAAATATTTAACAATTTTTGACCATTTTTGATAGTTTTTGACAATTTTTGACAGATTCTGACAATTATTGACCATTTCTGACAATTTTTCAAAAGTCTTTTATAATTATTGATGATTTTTTCAAAATTTTGACAATTTTTGACCATTTTTCAAAATTTTGACAATTTTTGACCATTTTTCAAAATTTTAACAATTATTGACCATTTTTGACAATTTTTGAGCATTTTTGACAGGTTCTAACAATTATTGACCAATTTTGACAATTTTCCAAAAATTTTGACAATTTTTAACAATTATTGACCATTTTTGACAGTTTTTTATAATTATTGACCGTTTTTTCAAAATTATAAGGATTTTTGACCATTTTTCAAAATGTTAACAATTATTGACCATTTTAGACAGTTTCTGATGATTATTGACCATTTTTGACAATTATTGACCATTTTTGACCATTTTTTAAAATATTTAACAATTTTTGATAGTTTTTGACAATTTTTGACAGATTCTGACAATTATTGACCATTTCTGACAATTTTTGAAAAGTCTTTTATAATTATTGATGATTTTTTCAAAATTTTGACAATTTTTGACCATTTTTCCAAATTTTAACAATTATTGACCATTTTTGAGCATTTTTGACAGGTTCTAACAATTATTGACCAATTTTGACAATTTTCCAAAAATTTTGACAATTTTTAACAATTATTGACCATTTTCTGATGATTATTGACCATTTTTGAAAATTATTGACTATTTTTGACCATTTTTTAAAATATTTAACAATTTTTGACCATTTTTGATAGTTTTTGACAATTTTTGACAGATTCTGACAATTATTGACCATTTCTAACAATTATTCAAAATTTTAACGCAGTGTTGGTTATACATATAGTATCGCGCGTTATTTCAATGCGTCTTTCTCTCTCTCTCTCTATCTCTGCACTGAACGTACTATGGCCTGCGTCTTTCCCTCTCTCTCTCTCTCTTTCTAATGAGTCATCGCGTGACGAACGCTTTTTCGTAACATCACACGTTTCTCGAGTTCACTAGCCTTCCCAAAAGTCCTATGTCGTGCAATAAGAAGCAAGCTTCAAAAAAATTTTTGGGTCTCACTTATATTCATGTCTGACCGTTTCGGAGAATGTGGTCCGAGAGTGTACTTTGGGGGGGCGTAAAAATCGATGTCCAGTTTTTTTGTTAAGAAAATGTTTAATTTGATGAGTGCTCAAGTTCTCCGTTAACGGTAGTGAATTTCCGCTTGAAAGATACTTGGGGTTTTTCCCAAGCTTCCAGAGTGTTTGTGTTCCTGGCCCAAACACTCCTATCCCAGTTCGTTCTATTTCTTTTGACCAGTATTTGGAATATCAACCAATCCGAACGGATCAGTCAATCACCATTGGGAACTTAGATACAAAATATTACCAATTTTTGCTTCTGCAACTTCTCTGGAATTTTTCCAAACTGTTCATTTAATACTTCAAACTAGTAAACACCCTGTATTTATTCATATAAGCGACTATACTTTTTTCTAATGTACAAATCTCTTTTCAGAAGCCGCAATTTTTTTGATTACTGGAACATTTAAAAAAAGTTTTCCTTTTAATGGCATTTTCCATTTTGAAAAGCAGCCAGCTAATGTATTTCAATATAAGGAATCGTGCAAGGTAAGCATGAAATAAGTGACGTCGGGTTAAATTGTGCGTTCCAGATAGGCGGAAAATGGTAAAAAAATGTGAAAATGGTTTCGTTGATTCTCGCATAAACCATACCACTATCAGCTAGAGCGACTCACACATTTTTTTCTTCTCTACTAACTGACATTTTTTTACTGATACGGTAAAATCGAAAATTGTGTTAAATCATTTCATCGTTACGAATATTTTCAAGACATTAAAGATTTTAGAATTTAACAGAAATTCCTGCGGTTAAAGTACGGTCAATTTAGCCAAAAAAAATAGTTAGACTTTGGATAAAAAAGTTTTTTGGATTTTTCACGTGAACGGTACATTTTATCGAAAAAATAGCTTTAACCAAAATCGTAGATCATAAAATTATCTACAAAAGTGGTCCCGATACTTTTTCATCTAAGAATCACCATTTCTGAGATATCGCAATTCTCAACATTTTATTCCTAATGGTGTACCCAAGGTCATTGCCAAAATTCAGCTCTGTAAATTTGAGAAAAATAATAAGAACTCAGTTTTACCTTTTAGAGCTGATATCTCGGAAAAGGGTTTTACTGAAGAAATTTTGTCGTAGGAAAGAAATTTTATCACCTACTGAATTTTTTTCACTTGACAGAAGCTTGCTTCTTATGCACAATAAAATGCGAGGTTGGGAAAACCATCAATAAAAATACGCGCAATAGAATGCGACGTTGGGAATTACATTAGGCCCAGTACATTCTTCTAAGTTTTATTTTGTAGCCGTCAGACGGCGATAGTAGGTAATCTTATAGCAAAGAGCAACTGACCTTTCTATATGCATGACAATTTTTCAAAAATTTTGACATTTTAGACCATTTTTCCAAATTTTAACAATTATTGACCATTTTTGACAATTTTTGAGTATTTTTGATAGATTCTGTTAACCATTTTTCAAAAATTTTGACAATCTTTGACCATTTTTCAAAATTTTAACAGTTATTGACCATTTCTGACAATTTTTCAAAAATTTTGACAATCATTGATCATTTTTTTAAATATCTAAAAAATTTTGACCGTTTTTCAAAATTTTAACAATTTTTGACAATTTTTGACCATTTTTAACAGCTTTTGACAATTTCTGACGATTTTTGATTGGTTTTGACAATTATTGACCGTCTTTGACAATTACTGACCGTTTTTGACAATTTTTCAAAAATTTTAACCATTTTTCAAAACTTTTGACAATTATTGACCATTTTTTCAAAATGTTTACAAATATTGACCATTTTTGACAATTATTGACCATTTTTCCAAATTTTTGACAATTTTTAAAAATATTTGGCTATTATTAACCATTTTTTCAAAATGTTGACAGTTTTTGACAATTTTTGACAATTTTTAACCATATTTCAAAATTTTTGCCTTTTTTTCAAAAATTTTAACATATTTGGCAATTATTAACCATTTTTTCAAAATTTTGACAGTTTTTGACCATTTCTGATAGTTTTTGACAATTATTTACTGAAGAAATTTTGTCGTAGGATAGAAATTTTATCAACTACTGAATTTTTTTCACTTGAATTGCGAAACACTTTACACCCTGTAGAGATAATTCGATCAGAAAACATCAGGATGTAATTTTTTTTTGCTTCGAAAACAAGAAATACAGTTACTGATTATACGATAGCGTGACGATGATCATTTTATACTAAGATGGCGTGATTAGAAGGAAAATAAGAGAAACCAACACAGTTTTCTTTCCGATATTAGAATTTGATAGTTTACGGACACGTCAACTAGTCGAAGCTGTCGGGAAAATTATATTCATCAATTCCCTTAATTATACTTAACTCCAAATAAATCTGTGATGCCTTTTGGCATAAAATAAATTCCCTTGAAACTATTTTCAATAAACCATTGAACGATAAAGAATGCATAAATAAAACCCACGAGGCCGACAGGTATCGAGAGTCAAGGTCATCACGTAAATAAACATATAACATTAAATAGTAAATATCAGCCTGAACTTAAACCACTATATAAATATCATAGAATAATTATTGTAATCATAAAATATATCGACTAATCAGTTTGATTGTAATTTATTTATCGATATAAGTAACAATTGACAAAATAAGCAGACACGCGCTAGATTGAAAAAGTTTGTAGGCTGGCAATTGTTGCTTTGGGTTTTTGGTCATAGAGTTCAAATTAAACATTTGTCATTTGTTGAACGTCAACCCTAATTAAAAGGATGTTTCAATAGTTATGGATCGTCTTGTATATTAGTGAAAACAAACCAAAACCAATTAAGAACATTCAGAAAAAGATAAACAAAAGTGTATTAGTGCCTTGCAGCAAATTCGTCAGTTTACTATCTTGCGTCTATCATCAAAACAATCAAACTTAGTTGGATGCATACAACTGCAAAACTTGAACCCTATAGAAGCGTAGTCGTGTCCTAGTTGTATCCCTCAGGAGATTTACCGACATCCAAAATTAACTCAATCGTTAACCGTATAAATGTGTTATTTGTTTCAAGAAAAGTTTCAAGAAAAGTGATTAATATCCTTATAAAGAAAACGTGCCATGGAAACTGTTATTATTATTAAAAGAACCCCGAGAAAATATAAATATTGTTACGAAGTCACCAACTCAAAGCATATGAAGAGCGTGGTAAATTCGAGTATTTTCGAGAATAGATAAAGTCTATATATAAGCGAATGAGTTGACAGTTAGTAAACAGAGTCATTGACTTTTCAATTATGTATTATACATTTTTGTAATCCTCGTTGTAGAGGAGAATCCAACAATACAATAATGTATAGGGCGTTCCATTTAAAAAATTGGAAGTGGTGACCATGAGGGGGAGGGGGTTAAAGTTATAACGTCTACAAATGAGCAAAAATACGTCCCCCTTTATATGATTTTTGAGTTGTTTTTTCATTTTTTCATAAAAGTGATGCCTTCATAATTATGTGGAGTGGATAGTTTTTTTTGAAATGCTTTGTATAATTGATGTTATATCTCTAATTTGTTATCGGGAAGTTCATGTTTACATTTACTATTTAATGTTATAATATGTTTATTTACGTGATGACCTTGACTCTCGATACCTGTCGACCTCGTGGGTTTTATTTATGCATTCTTTACCGTTCAATGATTTAATGAAAATAGTTCAAAGGGAATTTATTTCTTATTTTATTTTATGCCAAAAGGCATCACAATTTTCCCGCCTATATTACTGATGAAAGTCATCATTTTCAGGGAAAATTTTTCAAAATCACACTGTAACTGAATAAGATTCGACTGCATGAAATATATTTTCAGAGCATGAATATTCATGTATATTATAATGCCGTCGGTTTTGGGAGGATTTTCTATTAAAATTGCAACGGAATTAGCTTCAACCTCAAGTTACATAATATTGTCGTGTTTACAAACACCGAATATAGTTTGTAGTAAAATTGTAAATTAAATTTTAATGAAGCGAAACGTATAATTTTGTTCTATTAACTACAAAGTTTACTTTTGTTTAATCGATAGTTAGATGCCTTTATCAACAGTTTACGTGTACGTATTTTTTCTATATAATTTTCCCAGATAAACATCAAACTTTTATCTCTCTATCTCCGCCTCTACATTCGTATTCGACACGAATATCCATTTCCATCTGACCGCAACGAGCGATAGTCATCTTTATCTGTCGTTCCTTCTTAATAAATATCTACCCGAATAATTCAAAGAGTGCCATATTGCCATTATTAATCCTCTCATTTCATTTTCCTCTTCCCTAAAGACTTTGGAACGTCCCCGATGATGAAATTCTAACAGTGCGGAAACGCATTGACCCGGACACGGTCCCTCATTTATGGCGTCGTGTCAGTTATTTGGTCAGCCCTCATCTGAGGGAAGTTTACTACGTAAAATGAACATCAATTAGACGGTTTCGCTGGTGGGAGTTTAATGTCGATGTATTTACTGTTTAGGATCAAAATTATATTTATGGGTAGGAAAAATAAGGATTCGGGAGATTTCACTAAGACCTAAAATATCTATTGTGCCCCCTTTCTTCTACTGAATTCCTGAGGAAAGTCTTCTGGAAGATTCTAGGACATCCGAAAGCTTTTGGAATTCTGAATTGCTATATTCGATTTTGAAGTAATTTACAGGATGTTCCATTTAAAAAAATGTAGCTTTGATCTGGCACGGCGTTCTGGGAGACGCTGTACAATTGAGACTCATTTTAAAATTTGTGCCTTTGGGCTGGCTACAATATTGATTTAATCCTCCGTCGGGCGCAATAGTGGATTTCCCGAGTTCGGGCGCAATGCATCTCTTGGATTCATGAGCGAGATTTTTTTCGTTACAGTGAAAACTGAACTGAAGAATATTGTATTGTTTTAATAAAGAATATTAATCAACAAATAGAAAAAGGATTTGGCAACATCGGGATTATCTGGATTGTATAGTCTTTGACGTCTCTCCATTCTTGCACAAGGTTTCCAGTAAGGAACAAAAAAACACCATAATTTGGATGATAAAAATGAATACACTTGTAGTGCCCCTCGTATAACTTAGAAGGTCATTCACGAAATAGCTTGATTAACACTTTTATAATATTGGATAGATATATGTTTATCAACAATGATATAAAAGTGTTAGTAAGCATAAATATTTATAGTTTTGATTAGGACGACACATGACTAGACATTTTACTACAAGAGCTTGTGTAATATTTTGTCAACTTAAAAGTTTCTTCTATGCTATTATATTTGTAAAATAATTATAACGGTGTAAACCAATCCTCATTCTACCCTTGAAGTTTATTCAAATTCAACACACTCTTTTCATAATATTTTATGCACTTTCGTAATACTGAATGACGATACAACCTCACATTTCTATAAACTTCGCTGCTTTATGTTCCATCGGTAAATAGAAATCGTATATACTAGTAGTGCTTTCATTTTGACTTTATCACCTAAAATATCCCCTTCTATTTTATTTAACGTCTAGAAAGTTTTCATCCTTTTCAAATACTTGAATCATAATAAACGTATGAAAAACCAGAAACTATGGATGAATGGAAATCATTAAAATTCTCCGATGTACGGTGATTAATTTTAAGTTGATTAACAAAATAGTGTACAGAAATTAATTAAATTATACAGATTGTCTATAATGTAATGCATACGTTTTTTGTAATGAAAAAACCCCGATTTTTTTTTCAACTTATTTCCTGATGACACTAGTGTAACCTGGAGTAGTACAGATATACCAACTTTACATTCTACCATAGGCAAAAATCTCATTACTATTTAGTCTTAGTCTGACTCGAACGGGCTTTTTTTTAATACTGAGAAAACTCTAGTTTTATCTTACAAAGGAGTTTTGCAACTTCTCAAACTTAATAACGACTTAATAAGATTTTCAGATTCGATTAAGTTTATTGGTCTCCTTATCTATCTATCCAACTATTTCTATCTATCTATCTAACTATTTCTATCTATCTATCTATCTATCTATTTCTATCTATCTATCTATTTGTATCTATTTGTATCTATTTCTATCTATTTGTATCTATTTCTATCTATTTGTATCTATTTCTATCTATTTGTATCTATTTCTATCTATTTGTATCTATTTCTATCTATTTCTATCTATTTCTATCTATTTCTATCTATTTCTATCTATTTCTATCTATTTCTATCTATTTCTATCTATTTCTATCTATTTCTATCTATTTCTATCTATTTCTATCTATTTCTATCTATTTCTATCTATTTCTATCTATTTCTATCTATTTCTATCTATTTCTATCTATTTCTATCTATTTCTATCTATTTCTATCTATTTCTATCTATTTCTATCTATTTCTATCTATTTCTATCTATTTCTATCTATTTCTATCTATTTCTATCTATTTCTATCTATTTCTATCTATTTCTATCTATTCCTATCTATTTCTATCTATTTCTATCTATTTCTATCTATTTCTATCTATTTCTATCTATTTCTATCTATTTCTATCTATTTCTATCTATTTCTATCTATTTCTATCTATTTCTATCTATTTCTATCTATTTCTATCTATTTCTATCTATTTCTATCTATTTCTATCTATTTCTATCTATTTCTATCTATTTCTATCTATTTCTATCTATTTCTATCTATTTCTATCTATTTCTATCTATTTCTATCTATTTCTATCTATTTCTATCTATTTCTATCTATTTCTATCTATTTCTATCTATTTCTATCTATTTCTATCTATTTCTATCTATTTCTATCTATTTCTATCTATTTCTATCTATTTCTATCTATTTCTATCTATTTCTATCTATTTCTATCTATTTCTATCTATTTCTATCTATTTCTATCTATTTCTATCTATTTCTATCTATTTCTATCTATTTCTATCTATTTCTATCTATTTCTATCTATTTCTATCTATTTCTATCTATTTCTATCTATTTCTATCTATTTCTATCTATTTCTATCTATTTCTATCTATTTCTATCTATTTCTATCTATTTCTATCTATTTCTATCTATTTCTATCTATTTCTATCTATTTCTATCTATTTCTATCTATTTCTATCTATTTCTATCTATTTCTATCTATTTCTATCTATTTCTATCTATCTATCTATCTATCTATCTATTTCTATCTATCTATCTATCTATCTATCTATCTATCTATCTATTTCTATCTATCTATCTATTTCTATCTCTCTATCTATTTCTATCTATCTATTTCTATCTATCTATCTATTTCTATCTATCTATCTATTTCTATCTATCTATCTATTTCTATCTATCTATCTATTTCTATCTATCTATCTATTTCTATCTATCTATCTATTTCTATCTATCTATCTATTTCTATCTATCTATCTATTTCTATCTATCTATCTATTTCTATCTATCTATCTATTTCTATCTATCTATCTATTTCTATCTATCTATCTATTTCTATCTATCTATCTATTTCTATCTATCTATCTATTTCTATCTATCTATCTATTTCTATCTATCTATCTATTTCTATCTATCTATCTATTTCTATCTATCTATCTATTTCTATCTATCTATCTATCTTTTTAAATATAGATATATGCAATGAGAAGAGAAAGAAAAGGAACAAAAGGGATCAGGAAAAGGAAGAGGAAGAAAAAGGAAAAGAGGGAGACGAAGAGACAGAAAAAGAAGAGAGGAAAAAAAATATCTAATAAAATTTTGAAAATTATCCATATCAATCACTACGCTTGTTGTGAGAGTGAAATGTGAACCGTATAAAGTTGAAATCTAATTTTCAGGTAAGACAAGAGTAGCAATTAAAGTAATCACAGTTAGTTACAGTTCTAAATTATCAAATTAAATGAACCAAAGTACATATCCTGGATGTGACCAGACTTGCACGTGAAACTGACAATTTCAATTTCAATTACATCCTCGGTAATTCGATTAAATCGGAAATTCGCTGGAGGAGTTCAAATTCTCAAAAATCCATTTTAAACGAGAAGTTTTTATACCGATATCAACAGTTGGATCTATTTGGTCTATTTTTCTTATTAGGACATTCAATATTTATCCGAGATGTCTTAGATGATCAAGGAATAGTAGTAGTATGTGCGTTTTTGGACATAGAAGGAACTTTCGACAATATAACATATAAGGCTGTAAAAAAAATTAAATAGAAGAGGTGAGGAATGTCTGAACTGCTCTCCATTAGAGTGGCAGCGAAGAGGACGAGTAAAGACAACAAAAGGAAATCAACAAACCCATTTTTAAGTGAGTGCAATACCTTATTAAACAGAACATTTAATTGGAGAAAGGAAATGATAAAATCCACTTAGCAATTAAGTATCAATTTATTTAAGATATTTTGGCTCATTACCTTTTCATGAGATTCTAGTACTTCGCTGTGCGGCGCGATAAATTCTGTATTTCCTTTCAGAATTCGTTCTTTTATTTCAAATTACGTCCTCAACCGTAAATCTGTCCTAGTTGATGACAGATTCCACTTCTGCATGAATTGATTTATTGAAAACTGTACAGACCGCGAAACGTGAACTGCTATTGAAAAATTTATTTATGTCGTGCTTATTAGGGCACTACAGACATGTACCAGCCCTATTTTTAACTCGGCTTAGAATTTCTCTTAAGACGATGAATATTTTCAGCAGTTCTCGAAACTGAAACTCTTTCAAACAAACCAAGACCTAATGAGGGTTGCAGTGGAGCAGGCTAAGAGTATATTCTCTGGTGTTTCATAAGCTCCCAGACGAAGACAGTCTTCCAATTAAAGAAAGCTTGTTACCAACGTTGAAGCTTCTAAGTGCTTTCCACACCACTTGGCTAACCTTCTAGACAGATGAATGCGATCTACTCCAAAGTCTCTAAACCATCTGTGGACCAGTAGCAAAAGCAAAAGATGCCAACAAAAAAGAAATGCCTTTCTGGATCTGCGAACTACTCCAAAGTCTCTAAACCATCTGTGGACCGATAGCAAAAACAAAAGATGCTAACAGAAAAGAAAAGCCTTTCTGGATCTGCAAACTACTCCAAAGTCTAAACCATCTGTGAACCAATAGCAAAAACAAAAGATGCGATCAGAAAAGAAAATCCTTTCTGGAGCTGCGAACTACTCCAAAGTCTCTAAACCATCTGTGGACCGATAGCAAAGCTAACAGAAAAGGAAAGCCTTTCTGGATCTGTGAACTACTCCAAAGTCTCTAAACAATCTGTAGACTAATGGCAAAAACAAAAGATGCTAACAGAAAAGGAAAGCCTTTCTGGATCTGCGAACTACTCCAAAGTCTCTAAACCATCTGTGGACCGATAGCAAAAACAAAAGATGCCAACAGAAAAGTAAAGCCTTTCTGGATCTGCGACCTCCTCCAGCCTTCCAAAACCTGAACCAAATGAACAAAGGTGATTATTTATTTGAAAAATTGTAGAATTCTAGTCCGCTACTGAAAAATCTCAGTTGCAGAGCTATTTGTTTCTTTCTGGATTTCTGCAAGCATGAATTTGTGAATTGAATTGTTGGATGAGTGAAGGGTTGGAGGTTTTGTTGACATAGACTGATTGCATTGTTGATCCTACTGTGTGTTTTCGGAAAGTAAAAAATATGTTTAGCGGTTGAACAGATGTAGGTTCACTAAATTACTTCGTACGTTTTGAAATATTAAATGAAAATGATTTGTAACAGTTTCTTTTTTTGTGAACGTTTATTTTTAGCAAAGTTAGAAAAGAATAAGAGAAAAAGTTCATTATAATTCTCCTGTGCAAAACGGCACAATTTTTTATTGAGAGCATAAGTAGATATACTATGCCGGTTCTAGCCCAGTAGCTCGAAAGCGCTTGGAACCGTTTTTTTAGACATACTGAGCAAATTTTGAGTTACTCTGAAACGCCTTGAAGACGTATTGTGGAGTGACATTTGGCATTTCACGTATATAAGTATTGACGTATTGAAGAACTTGAGTAGATATACTATACCGGCTCTAGCCCATTAGCTCGAAAGCGCTTGGAACCGTTTTTTTGAGACATACTGAAAAATTTTGAGTTACTCTGAGGAGCCTTGAAGACTTATTGTGAGTGACATTTGGCATTTCACATATATAAGTATTGAAGAACTGAAGTAGATATACTATGCCGGTTCTAGCCTAGTAGCTCGAAAACGCTCGGAACTGTTTTTTGAGTTGTTTTGTGCGACATTTTGACATTCTGAGGCGCCTTGAAGACGTATTTTGAAGTGACATTTGACACATATCGATAAGAATTGGAAAACTTAGTAGATGTACTAAGCCGGTTCTAGCCTAGTAGCTCTAAAGCGCCTAGAACTGTTTTTGAGTAGTCTTGAGAGACATCCTGAGACATTTAAGACTCTCTGAAGATCCTTGAGTGGCATTTGGCATTTCACATAAATATATAGGTATTGAAGAACTTGAGTAGATATACTATGCCGGATCTAGCCCAGTAGCTCGAAAGCGCTTGGAACTGTTTTTTGAGTTGTTTTGCGAGACATTTTGACACTCTGAGGCGCCTTGAAGACGTATTTTGGAGTGACATTTGTCATATTCTATCGATAAGTATTGGAGAACTTAGTAGATATACTATGCCGGTTCTAGCCCAGTAGCTCGAAAGTGCTTGTAACTGTTTTTTGAGTAGTTTTGAGAGACATCCTGAGACATTTTAAGACACTTTGAGGCGCCTTGAGTGACATTTGCCATATCACATAAATGAATAGGTATTGAAGAACTTGAGTAGATATACTATACCGGCTCTAGCCCATTAGCTCGAAAGCGCTTGGAACCGTTTTTTTGAGACATACTGAAAAATTTTGAGTTACTCTGAGGAGCCTTGAAGACTTATTGTGAGTGACATTTGGCATTTCACATATATAAGTATTGAAGAACTGAAGTAGATATACTATGCCGGTTCTAGCCTAGTAGCTCGAAAACGCTCGGAACTGTTTTTTGAGTTGTTTTGTGCGACATTTTGACATTCTGAGGCGCCTTGAAGACGTATTTTGAAGTGACATTTGACACATATCGATAAGAATTGGAAAACTTAGTAGATGTACTAAGCCGGTTCTAGCCTAGTAGCTCTAAAGCGCCTAGAACTGTTTTTGAGTAGTCTTGAGAGACATCCTGAGACATTTAAGACTCTCTGAAGATCCTTGAGTGGCATTTGGCATTTCACATAAATATATAGGTATTGAAGAACTTGAGTAGATATACTATGCCGGATCTAGCCCAGTAGCTCGAAAGCGCTTGGAACTGTTTTTTGAGTTGTTTTGCGAGACATTTTGACACTCTGAGGCGCCTTGAAGACGTATTTTGGAGTGACATTTGTCATATTCTATCGATAAGTATTGGAGAACTCAGTAGATATACTATGCCGGTTCTAGCCCAGTAGCTCGAAAGCGCTTGTAACTGTTTTTTGAGTGACATTTGCCATATCACATAAATGAATAGGTATTGAAGAACTTGAGTAGATATACTATACCGATTCTAACCCATTAGCTCGAAAGCGCTTGGAACCGTTTTTTTTAGACATACTGAAAAATTTTGAGTTACTCTGAGGCGCCTTGAAGACCTATTGCGAAGTGACATTTGGCATTTCGCGTATATAAGTATTGAAGAACTTAAGTAGATACACTATGCCGGCTCTTGCCCAGTAGCTCGAAAACGCTCGGAACTGTTTTTTGAGTTGTTTTGTGAGACATTTTGACATTCTGAGGCGCCTTGATGACGTATTTTGGAGTGACATTTGTCATATTGTATCGATAAGTATTGGAGAACTTGAGTAGATATACTAAGCAGGCTCTAGCCCAGTAGCTCGAAAGCGGTCGGAACTGTTTTTTTGAGTTATTTTGTCTCTCTGAGGACGTATTTTGGAGTAACATTTTACATATATATGCATAAGTATTGAAGAACATAAGTAGATGTACTATGCAGGTTCTGGCACAGTCTCTCAAAACGCTTGGAACTGGTTTTTACGTCATCGTAATAACAGTGTTTATCCAAAGAAATATATAATTGAACTGTATAGTAACGGTTTTTTTGTTTTGAAACGGGTATTTTTCTTTTGTTGGTTATATTTGCAATAAAAGTTGATTCGATCAGTAAAACGTTTCGTTTGCAATTCGTTTTGTTTTTCTAGCGGATTACATTTAAATCTAAATGTTGACAAAAAGCGTCTTCAATTCTTTTGTTCGCAAGCCTATTTATATAAAACTCCGTCCACCTAATTCTTTCCTTTTAGTAGGGTCTCTACACCACAGGGATAAGTCAGTTCCCTTTGTCCTACTGACAAAAACATGTGAAATTTTGAAATAAATATAAATGTAGATATTTAATATATTTTTTTTTACTTTGCACTAATTAATAAAGCCTTGCTAGGATCGATGATCAACGAAAACAATGCTGAATAATTAAACGTGTCTGTCTTAACCTAGATTTTTGAATAAACCAAGCGACGGGTTTTTGCGTGGTTGCAACACAGAAAAATGTGGCAGATTTTGAAGGTATTTCGATTTTCTTTGCGACACTCTAATACTAAAGTCCTTCTATTTTTTTGTAATTTATGAGAGAAATGCTTGTTTTTTATTGATATCAACTTTTTTCACGGCAACAAAACCAATTAACTTTTTTCGCTAAATGTAGAAAGTACTTTAATTAAAATTTAAAATTCTTTGCGTACGAGATAAACGTTAATGATTTTTGTATTAAAATGTCTCTAATTATACTTAGTGATAAAACTCTTTTTTTCAGTTTGAGAAGAAAACTTCATTAATCGAGAGTTTTTTCATTTCCTAATGTTTTCCTTTACTTCACTTTATATAATGACAATATTACACAAAAACTGTACTTTGCATTCGCTCACAAAATCACAAAATGATGATGATACTATTACCAAGTAGAATATCTCGAAATTTTTTGTTCGTGTCGTAGAAAAATGATTATATCACGAGTCAAAATGTCAAACAACAATACTCCTATTTTAAGATCTCACTTTTACTGTACTATTTTTCAAATTTACTCAAAAAATATTTGCCAAGGAAACATCATTCCAGCAGGGCACTTAGTTCCTCCATTTATCAATAAACTGTCAGGACATGATATAGAAGCTGGCACACATGACAGGGGATTTAATTTTTCAATAGTTGCACCATGTTTCAATAATGTCGTAGAAGCCTATCAACAAGGATTTTTTTTTGGAAGCGGCTACGCAACCACCACAAAAAATACATTTTCGCATTATAGTTTGCATGATTATGTTTATTCTCAGTGGTCTTTGGGGTTTTGACACCTATTCTGCTTACTGGAAAGACTAATATGCAATTTTTATATGGATTATCCAATGACAATGTTTCAGACAATGTTTCATACAGTTCAATTTGAAGTCTCCGACCAAAAACCCAAAGCAACAATTGCCAACCTACAGATTCTTTCAATCTAGCGCGTGTCTGCTTATTTTGTCAGTTGTTACTTATATCGATAAATAAATTATAATCAAACTGCTTAGTAGATATATTTTATGATTACAATAATTATTATAACTATTACATACTAAAGTTAATAGCCGCTTACCATGTACTGAAACGTTTACAAAATATCATCTCCGTTTACAAGAAACTGGGACTTTTGGAAAATCAAAAAATATTTCGAAGATCATTGCTCCTCCACTTTTTGGGAGGAGACCGTTGGAAAGGACGAGGAACCCCAAGGTCACCTGAACACAATCCTCTGGATTTTTGTTTGTAAAATCACTCGTTTCCACAACCCCGATCTTAAATTTACAAGATCCTCCAAATAGCATCATTCCTGCAATGTATCAGCATCCCCAAACATCTATCACACTAGATTTTACTATTCGATTATATATAATGGAACTAAAGTTCTTTCGTACGTAGCTCGGTCGTCTAGACACTCGAATTTTTCGTTTATTCAATGTAATTTATATTCATGGGATGTGGTGGCCGGCTAAAGAGATAGAGTGCAACTTACTGGGTTGGCAGCGTGACGATATACAGGATACTCCGTCGCTTTGTTACTTGAATGCCGGTCACGTTTAATTTTCCTTCTACTTTCTACTTTACAAGAAGGTTCTTTCAAAGTAGAAAAAAAAAAGAAACTACTCCCTTCTAGCTTTTCGAAGTCGACACTCCCAGCAGTTCATTCCAGTGCCAGGGCTTCGCAAATCAAAGACACCCTAACAACCCAAAAAAATCTGTTTCTACAGCTGAAGAGCTTCAAGTGCAGCTTAGAACATAGAACAAAGCCAAAAAACGGTTATCAGCACATGGTTTGTTTAGAAAATGTCAGGGCTCTTTAATAATCATACATGAAGTGCTCGATAGACTTTCAAGTCTTCCGACTATACTTTTGATGCAGAAAGAAAGTTTTTCCTCCTAGCTTTTCGAAGTTGAAACTCCCAGCAGTTCATTCCAGTGCCAGGTCTTCGCAAACAGCATGGAAAAGAATCAAAACCACCCTAACAACCCAAAACAATCTGTTTCTACAGCTGAAGAGCTTCAAGTGCAGCTTACAACATAGAACAAAGCCAAAAAACGGTTATCAGCACATGGTTTGTTTGGAAAATGTCAGGGCTCTTTAATAACCATACATGAAGTGCTCGATAGACTTTCAAGTCTTCCGACTCTACTTTTGATGCAGAAAGAAAGTTTTTCCTCCTAGCTTTTCGAAGCTGACACTCCCAGCAGTTCACTCCAATGCCAGGTCTTCGCAAACAGCATGGAAGAGAAACAATAACACACTAACAACACGAAAAAACCTGTTTCTACAGCTGAAGAGCTTCAAATGCAGCTGAGAACATAGAACAAAGCCAAAAAATGGTTATCAGCACATGGTTTGATTGGAAAATGTCAGGGCTCTTTAATAACCATACATGAAGTGCTCGGTTGTCTTTCAAGTTTTCGGATTCTACTTTTGCTGCAGAAAGATAGTTTTTCCTTCTAGCTTTTCGAAGCCAACACTCCCAGCAGTTCACTCCAGTGTCAAGGCTTCGCAAACAGCATGGAAAAGAATCAAAGACACCATAACAACCCGAAATAACCTGTTTCTACAGCTCAAGAGCTTCAAGTGCAGCTGAGAACATAGAACAAAGCCAAAAAAGGTTATCAGCATATGGTTTGTTTGGAAAATGTCAGGGCTCTTTAATAATCATACATGAAGTGCTCGGTTGACTTTCAAGTCTTCCGACTATACTTTTGATGCAGAAAGAAAGTTTTTCCTCCTAGCTTTTCGAAGCAGTTCACTCCAATGCCAGGTCTTCGCAAACAGCATGGAAGAGAAACAATAACACACTAACAACACGAAAAAACCTGTTTCTACAGCTGAAGAGCTTCAGAGCTACATTTCCTGCAGAAAGATAGTTTTCCCTTCTAGCTTTTCGAAGCTGACACTCCCAGCAGTTCACTTCACTGTCAGGGCTTCGCAAACAGCATGGAAAAGAATCAAAGACACCCTAACAACACGAAAAAACCGATTTGTACAGCTGAAGAGCTTCAAGTGCAGCTGAGAACATAGAACAAAGCCAAAAAAAGGTTATCAGCACATGGTTTGTTAGAAAAGTGTCAGGACTCGTTAATAATCATACATGAAGTGCTCGGTTAACTTTCAAGTCTTCCGACTATACTTTTGCTGCAGATAGTTTTTCCTCCTAGCTTTTCGAAGCTGGTACTCCCATCACTTTACTCCAGTGCCAGGTCTTCGCAAACAGCATGGAAACGAATTAAAACCACCCTAATAACCCGAAAAAACCTGTTTGTACAGCTGAAAAGCTTCAAGTGCAGCTGAGAACATGGAACAAAGCCAAAAAATGGTTATCAGCACATGGTTTGTTTGGAAAATGTCAAGGCTCTTTAATAACCATACATGAAGTGCTCGGTTGACTTTCAAGTCTTCCGACTCTACATTTCCTGCAGAAAGATAGTTTTCCCTTCTAGCTTTTCGAAGCTGACACTCCCAGCAGTTCACTCCACTGTCAGGTATTCGCAAACAGCATGGAAATTAAAGAATAACACGCTTACAACCCGGAAAAACCTGTTCATACAGCTGAAGAGCTTCAAGTGCAGCTGAGAACATAGAACAACGCCAAAAAAAAGTTATCAGCACATGGTTTGTTAGAAAAGTGTCAGGACTCGTTAATAATCATACATGAAGTGCTCGGTTAACTTTCAAGTCTTCCGACTATACTTTTGCTGCAGATAGTTTTTCCTCCTAGCTTTTCGAAGCTGGTACTCTCATCAGTTCACTCCAGTGCCAGGTCTTCGCAAACAGCATGGAAAAGAATCAAAACCACTCTAATAACCCGAAAAAACCTGTTTGTACAGCTGAAAAGCTTCAAGTGCAGCTGAGAACATGGAACAAAGCCAAAAAATGGTTATCAGCACATGGTTTGATTGGAAAATTCCAGGACTCTTTAATAATCATACATGAAGTGCTCGGTTGACTTTCAAGTCTTCCGACTCTACTTTTGCTGCAGAAAGATAGTTTTTCCTTCTAACTTTACGAAGTTGACGCTCCCAGCAGTTCATTCCAGTGTCAGGTATTCGCAAACAGCATGGAAATTAAAGAATAACACACTTACAACCCGGAAAAACCTGTTTTTACAGCTGAAGAGCTTCAAGTGCAGCTGAGAACATAGAACAAAGCCAAAAAAAGGTTATCAGCACATGGTTTATTAGAAAAGTGTCAGGACTCGTTAATAACCATACATGAAGTGCTCGCTTGACTTTCAAGTCTTCCGACTCTACATTTCCTGCAGAAAAATAGTTTTTCCTTCTAGCTTTTCGAAGCTGACACTCCCCGCAGTTCACTCCAGTGTCAGGGCTTTGCAAACAGCATGAAAAAGAATCAAAGACACCCTAACAACCCGAAAAAACCTGTTTTTACTGCTGAAGAGCTTCAAGTGCAGCTGAGAACATGGAAAAAAGCCAAAAAAGGTTAACAACACATTGTTTGTTTTGGAAGATATCAGGGCTCGTTAATAACCATACATGAAGAGATCGGTTGACTTTCAATTCTTCCGACTCTACTTATGCTGCAGAAAGATAGTTTTTCCTTTTAGCTTTTCGAAGCTGACACATCCAGCAGTTCATTCCAGTGCCAGGTATTCGCAAACAGCATGGAAATTAAAGAATAACACACTAACAACACGAAAAAATTGTTTTTACAGCTGAAGAGCTTCAAGTGCAGCTGAGAACATAGAACAAAGCCAAAAAAAGGTTATCAGCACATGGTTTGTTTGGAAAATGTCAGGGCTCTTTAATAATCATACATGAAGTGCTCGGTTGACTTTCAAGTCTTCCGACTCTACTTTTGCTGCAGAAAGATAGTTTTTCCTTCTAGCTTTTCGAAGTTGACACTCCCAGCAGTTCACTCCAGTGTCAGGGCTTTGCAAACAGCATGGAAAAGAATCAAAGACACCCTAACAACCCGAAAAAACCTGTTTTTACAGCTGAAGAGCTTCAAGTGCAGCTGAGAACATAGAACAAAGCCAAAAAATGGTACTCAGCACATTGTTTGTTTTGGAAAATGTCAGGGTTCTTTAGTAACCATATATGAAGTGCTCTGTTGACTTTCAAGTCTTCCGACTATACTTTTGCTGCAGAAAGATAGTTTTTCCTTCTAGCTTTCCGTAGCTGACATTCCCAGCAGTTCATTCCAGTGTCAGGGCTTCGCAAACAGCATGGAAAAGAATCAAAGACACCCTAACAACCCGAAAGAACCTGTTTCTACAGCTCAAGAGCTTCAAGTGCAGCTGAGAACATAGAACAAAGCCAAAAAATGGTACTCAGCACATTGTTTGTTTTGGAAAATATCAGGGCTCTTTAGTAACCATACATAAAGTGCTTGGTTGACTTTCAAGTCTTCCGACTTAACTTTTGCTGCAGAAAGATAGTTTTTCCTTCTAGCTTTTCGAAGTTGACACTAGCAGTTCACTCCAGCGTCAGGGCTTCGCAAGCAGCATGGAAAAGAATCAGAGACACCCTAACAACCTGAAAAAACCGGTTTGTACAGCTGAAAAGCTCCAAGTGCAGCTGAGAACATAGAACAAAGCCAAAAAAACGTTATCAGCACATGGTTTGTTTGGAAAATGTCAGGGCTCTTTAATAACCATACATGAAGTGCTCGGTTGACTTTCAAGTCATCCGACTTTACTTTTGCTGCAGAAAGATAGTTTTCCCTTCTAGCTTTTGGAAGTTGACACTCCCAGCAGTTCACTCCAGTGCCAGGTCTTCGCAAACAGCATGGAAAAGAATCAAAGACACCCTAACAACCCGAAAAAACCTGTTTCTACAGCTGAAGAGCTTCAAGTGCAGCTGAGAACATAACACAAAGCCAAAAAATGGTTATTAGCACATGGTTTGTTTGGAAAATATCAGGGCTCTTGATTAACCATACATGAAGTGCTCGGTTGACTTTCAAGTCTTCCGACTCTACTTTTGCTACAGAAAGATAGTTTTTCCTTCTAGCTTTTCGAAGCTGACACTCCCAGCAGTTCATTCCAGTGTCAGGACTTCGCAAACAGCATGGAAAAGAATCAAAGACACCCTAACAACCTGAAAAAACCGGTTTGTACAGCTGAAAAGCTTCAAGTGCAGCTGAGAACATAGAACAAAGCCAAAAAAAGGTTATCAGCACATGGTTTGTTTGGAAAATGTCAGGGCTTTTTAATAACCATACATGAAGTGTTCGGTTGACTTTCAAGTCTTCCGACTTTACATTTGCTGCAGAAAGATAGTTTTCTCTTCTAGCTTTTGGAAGTTGACACTCCCAGCAGTTCACTACAGTGCCAGGTCTTCGCAAACAGCATGGAAAAGAAGCAATAACACACTAACAACACGAAAAAACCTTCAAGTGCAGCTGGGAATATAGAACAGACTCAAAAAGATATCATCAGCACATGGTTTGTTTGGATAATGGTTGACTTCCAAGTCTTCCGAATCTACTCATTGGTTTTTCCTTCTAGCTCGTCGGAGCTGTCATTCCCATCAGTCCACTCCAGTTTTCTTCTAGTCATGTCTTAAAGTTTGGAGTGTGTGAAAAAGTAGCCTCACTATTCATCTCCAACGAGCTTTGAGTGTTTCCTGTATCAACTGAAAGCGTTAGGTTCTCAAGATACATTGTTTACTCAAAAACTATTGCATTTTCTGCTTTTAATTCATCATATAACAAAGAACAAAGCTCATTCCGACAACTTCATTCTTTTGATACATTCGCAACCTTTAATCCTTTTGAAACAGTAAGCTCTCTTCATTGTCGAGTATTGTCTTACAACTTATATGTAGCATCGGCGGTAGGATAGAAAACTGACGAATGCATTGCACAAACGACGAAAGGTGAAACTATAGTCGAGTTTATTTTGCTGGCTTTCTAACAAGCTATCTGTAATCAACATTTTGTCCGTAAACTTCGAAGGAAACATTACGAGTGCTTGGTAATGAACTCGGCAAAGGAATTGCGATAGAATCGAGTTGGGAATGATGAGAAATTTGGAGTTTTAAATCGAGCATGAATAGAACTGTTACTTATGTCAATCGTTTATAATGTTTAGTTTAAGGGAAGCGAAGAAGATTTTACATTTAGAAAACCTATTCCAATCAGTTATGAATATGACAATAGTTGAGTGATGAAGAAAATGTTTTCTTCTAAGATTTACGAGTGATGTGGCTGTTGATGCCGAAGAATAATAGTAAATATTGCAAGGCGCCGATCAGTCGCCAGGGTAAAGAAAACAAAACGGGATTTAGAACTAAGGTAGAAGTGTTTTGGAGGCAGTGGCGCGCCGGTAGGAATTTAGAATGAAAATAAAAGGACTAAAATATAACCGTACAAATTGTTGAACGTGTTATTTCAACAACGAGGTACCACTAAAAACAAGAATTTTTTCTACCTTGACAATGTTTTAATTAAAAATAAATCCCACGTTAAACTCAATTTATTATTATTTTTAAGATTCGTAAACCTTTTCTTCTTCTTGCTATTGTTCTATGGAAAGAAGTTTTTACCAACTTTTTAGTTAGTCTAATGATAATCATAATAATAGGCGTAACAAGACAAGCAGAATATTTTCATTGTTTTCAACTTTCTAATCGAATTTGCTTCGTATTTGAATTTGTAAACTGCTAAACAAAGTTTAGGCTTTCAAGTAAAATTAATTTGATTACATTTCGTAACATCAACATCCCGTTTGTTTTTAGTAAAATATTGATTTTGTAGTTTCATTGTTCTCTGATAGATAAGGCTTCAGGAAATCGGAGATGTCAGAATATACTGCTCCACAAAAGTTAGAGTTCACAAATATTGGATTTGTTTCCACTGTATTCCGTCAACTGTAATTTAAAATTTTGTTTCTACTGAGGATGCAGCTGGGCTCAGCTTCAGAGAGAAGTTGCGGACGTTTTCCAAGTCAGTAAAAGTGACTAGAAACGTAAGAGAAAGACCTAGAAGTAAACGACCAAGGGTTACCACCATAGCACAAAATCTGACTGTGTATACCCGGACAGAACCTCTGAGTACTTGGATCGTACAACATCGTCTTTTGGATGTTTCGGTTTCAATTGAAACAGTACGTTGAAGATTAAAGTACGACCAGAAATTTATGAAGGTCATAAATCATCAACCACTTGAGTTATCAGCAAGCGGTCGATTCCACGCAGAGTTGTACCTGCCCCAGCCATTAAATTTTGTTTCATAGGTTGGTATAACGATATTGGGTTAAGATAATTATGCACAGCTTGATCCTTGGACATTCTATATTCCAGAAGGAAAGTATAAACATTTAATATAATTTGTTTCCCATGAGGGTGTAACATTTGTCGACTAGTGGTACTACGGCCACCAGTTGAAGTACTAGCTTCAGGATTAAGATTTTTTATTATCAAATAAATTTACAAAACTGTCAACAAAAGCCAAAAATAATGGAGAGCCCACTATTATCAAGACGCCAAACTATTTCATGAGATGCTTCAATCCGGACCTGTGAATGTTTTAAGGGACACACACACAGTGAGGGGCTAATATTGATTTACGACCTTCATAGATTTTTGGTGTTATTTTACATATAAACACTTGGTGACCAAAAATCGTAGTTTGTTAAAACACAATCTCTTTGTCTTAATTTTCATTTTATTCTATACGGGGCTAGATATATACAACTGATAATGAAGAAAATAATTTTTAACACACAGAATGGCGGAAAATAAATATTTTCAAGAGTTATAAGATGTTACGAAAAAGCTCCCCCTGAACGATAAACTCTTTCAGATGTAACAATAAACATGAAGTTTCGAATTAACTCCCCCTTCCTTTCTAATAAGATTACACAGAAGACAAACGAAGGAGGTTTTGTTGTTAGAACCCTTTACTGGCGTAATTTAGATTTCATATTTTGTTTCTTATCTATATTATGTCGGACAGTACCGGTTTACATCCATTATCAGTTTTATGGCAAAACTTCTAACGAACTTGACTTGAGATTCGCGCAATTTACGTATAATCTTAATAAATTTATGTTAAGGGGGTGAAAATGTTTATGACAAATTATCTAGATTATAATCTAGGCTAAAGATTAGACTCCGAGTATTTGATCCTTCAAAGTCATAAATTTTACAATCACAAACAACTTTTGCGTTTTTTGTCCACTCTGTACAAATTTTTAAAATATTTTTGGGCTCATCTCCGCAAATTGAAAATTCATTCATTCGTTTGGGTTGTGCTCAACAGCCCAGACACTTGAACTGAAAAAGTAGTGCTGACATTACCATCCTGTAAATATTACTGTTTATTTAGTCAATAATGGATTTATATACGCGCTGTATAATTTATCTTAAAACGGGATGCCTACCAACCGAACCCACCTCAACTCGCCGTCACCCCCGCCTCGGAATCACTACCCTATCATACTTCGAGGCGGGCGGCGGACCCTCACACCGTCGTCTTCTCCCTAACTGTCACTCCTACTATTCATGCCATATCGAGTCCTTCTCTCCCCCTAATCATACTCTCCACTACGCCACTCACCACCATCCATTCCTCCTCCCCCTCAACATTATCTTCACCATGTTCTCCCAATACACCGCCACCCCTAGTTTCCTCTCCAACTTCTCCAGCACTTCCTTGTTCCTCCAGCATCTAAACACATGCTCCACATCATCCTCCACTTCACACCTCTCGCACACTCCAGTCTCTCTTTTCCCAATTTTGTGGAGGTACCCTACTCTCGACCCATGTCCATCCAATCTCTTCTATTCCCAATCGCTCCTTTTAGCGCGCACTCATACTCCTCATACTCCTCCTACCTTCTCTCTACTTCCTCTCTGGTCGCACCCCTCTAGCGTTTATCCAATAGGTAGGACCTTGCCAGCTCCGCTGCTGCCAGTCCACCCACTGCCCTGTACCTCTGCACCACCCTCAGCAGTATCCCTCTCTGCACCAGCAGGAGTGACCTAACCCTTGCATTCACCCGCCTGCTTCCCCTTTCAACCCGCCTTCTTCAGCCCTTGTCACTTTCTGGAAACTCTTCCTTCCTCAGCACCCTGTTGAATAGTTCCCATCGTCATCCAACAGCCTCTTCATCATATCACCCCTCAAATCCTCATATCCCTGGGGCTTTCCTTACTTTAATGTTTCTCCCCCTCCCCTCTATCCCCCTCTAGTATCCTGGATTTCTCGAATTCTGCCCCCCCCACTCCCCCTGTGAATAATTTCCCTATAATCTCCTTCTCCCATCTTCCTCTAGCACCTCGTTCCTACTTCCACCCATCCTCTTTCCACCCCTTTCCCCATGGATTGTTTTCCAATTCCCCCAGTAACTCTTCCCTATTCCCCCTTTTTCCACCCTACGTTCCAGTTCCTTCTTCTTCTCTTTCCTTCTTAAAACACTTTGGGGAGTTACAGCTAACCACAGTTTTTGGAAACTTTCTCTATACATCAAGACGCATAAAACAACTTTTCCTTACCCAAAACATACTGTAAAACACATTTCGAAAGTAACTTTACAAAACAAAACTTTTCGACGTAATCTAATTTTCATTGCTTAATTAAAGAGACTTCGGTGCAATCGTAATCCATTCTAAACGTTATTAAATGAAAATTAAATTTATACGAGTGAAAATAAGAAAGTTCTTTCGGTGAAATCCAAAAAAACTTTTCTTTTAAATATCCCGCTACTGTAACTTTAGTTTTGTTTTAGTTTGTCCCAGTTTTATTTGAATCCGTGGGATTTAGAAGTCAGCAAACCACAATTCCACTTTAGTCGCTAGAAATATAAATCCTCGAGGTTCGTAATGTCTTCCCAAGAGATATCCTCTGTATATATACGTTCTTGTTATAGTTAAGCAGCTTGTTTTAAAGACAAAAGACTAATGAAACGCGTTATGCCTATGAACTAGTTACGCCACTGATCCTATGATGGGATATCCATAGTATCCAAAATATCTACAAAAACCCCTAACTCTTCTTGGCTCTTTGATTCCTCAAGGATTGGAAGAATGTCCATAAACAAGGGTGCACCACTTATCTTATTCTAGTTCTTTGAGTTATAGTCCGGCATCCATTAGTTAATTGTTCTAGTTTCAAGAGAGTCCACTGTAGCGTCGATTATCCAGTTTGAGCCTTGAGGAAAAGCCTTAATTGTTTTTCACATGAAACTCGATGGTGAAAACGGCTTCCATTCGAAATAATGAAGCCTACTACCGATCCCAAGCAGTTCGGCTATAAATTATTATTCGATATAAGTAACAAATTGAAAAATAAGCAGACACGCGCTATATTGAAAGAATGTGTAGATTGGCTATTGTTGCTTTGAGTTTTTGTCGAAGAAAGATGTATTTTATTTGAAAAACGTCAACCTAAACCGAATAATTTAACATTATTGGACTATATCTACAGTAGATTGGTATTTTAGGAGTACTCTACTGAAATTCCATTGCGTCCAATGAAAATTTATTTGTTTCAAGTATTTATAAAGAGTGGAAGCCACCATACTAATGACTACCTCTTGGTATAAATCGACCAAGTTAACGATTCAGAGCAACTAGAATAAATTGTTAAAATTCACTCAGGGTGAGAATCACCGTAACCTTCACATTTTCGACAAAAAAAAATGTAGTAAACGTCACGAACTCCTCATAATTTTTGGAAACTGAACACTCTTCTTGCATTATAAATTACGAGCTATGGAAAGTTGCTCTCTCGAATCAATTTTTCATGTAGGAAAAAAAGAAATTTTATTACTATTTTCTTAAGCTCGAAACGTTTTAAATACGATCACGAAAAATATATATCAAAATTGATGATTCCTGAGATATGAGGCGTTAAAATTATTGGAAAAAAAATAATAACCCATAAGTAATCAATTTTTTTTGTGAATTTTTCTCACCCTTGGCTTCTTTATTGTAGCTTGAAATAATTTTTCATACTTATATAGAATAAATAAAATTTATGGACTCATCCTCCAGTATATATCCGTCGTAGCGAACAACACAAAAGGAAACATTTCCGCTTTTTCCTTCAACTTATTGAATTTGAAGTATGTTTTTCGCCCCGTAAAACGTCACATTCAGCCCTGCGTCAAAGTCTGCTCTTCTCCTCCCGACGCCTTACAAAATTCGTTTAGAACCGAAAGCAACAACTATGCTCTATAAATCATCCTCCATGCTATGAATAACGTTATCAAGTAGGCTATTCATTGATTTATTCATTACGATAAAATAACTTTCTCTCTACCTTTTCGAAAGAGAAGAGAGGCCTTAATAGAAAAATTGCTCTTTTTGGGTATTTTGTACGTTAATTAAATATACTCCAAAAATTGTATACATTTTTTTAACTTCTTTTTCCTTGATATTGAGGTAGCTTCAAAAAATACATTGAATGGCTACTGCTAGCAAATCTATACAATTTGTAAGAGCTAGAACTTATTTTTAAAGCTTTGCTGGCTTTTGCAGGAAAATGTATACAATTTGCAAAAGCTAGAAAATATTTCTGAAACCCTGCTGGCTTCTGCATGCAAATCTATACAATTTGCAAATGCTATAACACACTACTAAAGCTCTGATGTCTTCTACAGGCAAATATATACAATTAGCAAGGTATAGAACACATTTTTGAAGCTCTTCTGGCTCCTATAGGCAACTCTATACTATTTTCAAAAGCTAGAACACATTTTTGAAGCTGTGCTCGATTCTCCAGGCAAAATATACAATTTGCAAAAGCTAGAGCATGTTTTTGAAGCTGTGCTCGATTCTCCAGGCAAAATATACAATTTGCAAAAGCTAGAGCATGTTTTTGAAGCTGTGCTCAATTCTCCAGACAAAATATACAATTTTCAAAAGCTAGAACCCATTCTTGAAACTCTGCTGGCTTCTGCATGTATATCAATACAATTTGCAAGACAGTTAACACATTTTTGAAGCTGTGCTCGATTCTGCAGGTAAAATATACAATTGGCAACAGCTAGCACACATTTGTTAGCTCTGCTGGCTTCTGCATGCAAATATATACAATTTGCAAAAGCTAGAACAAATTCTTGAAGCTGTGCTCGATTCTCCAGGCAAAATATACAATTTTTAAAAGCTATAACATATTGTTGAAACTTTGCTGGCTTCTGCATGTAAATCAATACAATTTGCAAGAGAATTAACACATTTTTGTAGCTGTGCTCGATTCTCCAAGCAAAATATACAATTTGCAAGAGGTAAAACACATTTTTGTAGCTTTACAGGCTTCTCTGTGCAAATCTATACAATTTGCAAAAGCTAGAACACATTTTTTAAGCTGTGCTCGATTCTCCAGGCGAAATATACAATTTGCAAAAGCTAGAACACATTTTTGTATCTGTGCTCGATTCTTCAAGCAAAATATACAATTTGCAGAAGCTAGAACACATTTTTGTATCTGTGCTCGATTCTCCAAGCAAAATATACAATTTGCAAAAGGTAGAACACATTTTTGTAGCTTTACAGGCTTCTCTGTGCAAATCTATACAATTTGCAAAAGCTAGAACACATTTTTGAAGCTGTGCTCGATTCCCCAGGCAAAATATACAATTTGCAAAAGCTAGAACATGTTTTTGAAGCTGTGCTCAATTCTCCAGTCAAAATATACAATTTTCAAAAGCTAGAACCCATTCTTGAAACTCTGCTGGCTTCTGGATGTATATCAATACAATTTGCAAGAGAATTAACACATTTTTGAAGCTGTGCTCGATTCTGCAGGTGAACTATACAATTGGCAACAGCTAGAACACATTTCTTAGCTTTGCTGGCTTCTGCATGCAAATCCATACAATTTGCAAAAGCTAGGACACATTTTTGTAGCTGTGCTCGATTCTCCAGGCAAAATATACAATTTTCAAAAGCTAGAACCCATTCTTGAAACTCTGCTGGCTTCTGCATGTATCTCAATACAATTTGCAAGAGAGTTAACACATTTTTGAAGCTGTGCTCGATTCTGCAGGTAAAATATACAATTGGCAACAGCTAGCACACATTTGTTAGCGTTGCTGGCTCCTGCATGCAAATCTATACAATTTGCAAAAGCTAGAACACATTCTTGAAGCTGTGCTCGATTCTGCATGCAAATCTATACAATTTGCCAAAACTATAACGCATTTTGGAAGCTCTGCTGGCTTCTGCTAGCGAAGAAATTAGCTACTAGCGGTGATTTTCCAAATAAATAGAAAAAAAAATTGTATTTGACGTTTTGATTCACTTTATAAACACTAATTTGCATTGGGAATTAGTGTGCCCTCATTTATTTACGCCCTTTAAAGTTTAAATTACTCGAAACTAATTAACCTACCCTACATCTAACGAAAAAAAAAATATTTTTCCGGAACTGTCCTTCTCAACAACCGACCCTATCATCTCTTCAATCTCGACCACTTTACCATGCAGGATATACGAAACTCGTCAGTTCGGCAAATTCGACCCGTCGCCGCCGCGAGGTCCCGTTTTTGCTGACATCGCTCGTCAACTGTCTGTTGAAGTTGATGATGTAATCCAACAGTTGATCTAGAGGGCGGAGGTTATCCAATAACATTTGTAAACAGCTTATCTCTTCGCTTTCCGACAATATTGACATAATGTGTGTTTGCATAGAGAAAATTGAAAAAGAAATAAATGTTTCTTTCGGTAGGGTTAGAGATGCGTCTTCGTTTGATTCAAAGACGGATTCATAGCAAACAGTCAATATTTGACAAGATTACATGAAAGGATAATATGATAATATTAAAAGAAAACACTTTAATATTATTTGCTGATATTTATAATTTTGGCAACATTGTAATATTCGTTATTTTAGTTATGACGACATAGTTCGGCTGTGACGCGTATGGAGGTATATATTGTATCAGGTTTACAAGTAGTTTTTGGTCTGTACACAAAATTATTATTAAAATATGTTTAAAACAAAATTTATTTTGCATAATTTTATGCCGCTATATATGTGATTATGTTCAAGATCAAAGGGTAAATTTCCATATATTTATATTCTGTGTTAAAGCACGAACCCTATAAAAATCGAATTCGCCGCTTAAAGCTGTTACTAGACTAAGATTTTTATATAATCCTTCCGATTTAGTTGAAAATATTTCACCTTGACTTCATATATTTACTTTTTTTTCACGTGTTACCATGTGGGCATTAATTTTAAGGCTAAGCAACAACTCCCGAAATCCTAAGTAAATAAAATAACAAAAAGCTTTCGAAGCTCTTGATTACTTTTAGGGACTCAAAAGCCAGGGCTCAAAACAGGACCGTATTTAATGTTTAACTGATTTACTAAAATAACAACTTCAAAGTCGAATTTAAAAGTTGTTTAAATAATATTATTAACATTTAAAGATAGAATTAATGATTGATAAAGAGGTTAGTAGATATGCTAAGCGGGTTCTAGCGCAGCGGAAATGCGCATGCCCTCCTAAAAAGCTCACCAAACCCACCCAACCCCCAAATTTTGACAATTGACCCACCCTCGGTCTTGACGTCAGCATCGTCGATTTATTTTAAATTGAAAAATATTTCGAATAGTATACACGTTCTGAATTAAAACTAATGTCTGGTGTCACACACCTGCTAGCTTCCTGCTTATCAAATCAATAATAATTTAATAACATTCTCTACTTTAGTACTTTATCCCTTTGCACTGTCATTTTATATCTACTAACCATTGATTTACGCGTCAATAGTATTGTACCTTGTTATATTGGGATGTTGGGATGTTGTTATGAAAAGGCCTCTTTAATTGGTGATCTTCCAGGTCACCCGGAGGGTCATCTGACTTTAATAAAACTACTATTCCATTCACTGGAATAGGTTATGTTTATTACCATACTTTATATTACACAACTACAACTAACTGTGATTTCTAAATCTATAATAAGTAACTATCATTATAGCACACTTATATTATAAACTGAATATATCTGAATTAAGTTACTTTCGTACTTTACATCTTTGCACTGTCATTTTATATCTACTAACCATCGATCTACGTGTCGATAGTATTGTACCTTGTTATGTTGGGATATTATTATGGAAAGGTCTCTTTAATTGGTGATCTTCCAGGTCACTCGGAGGGTCATCTGACTTTAATAAAACTACTACTCCATTCACTGGAATAGGTTATGTTTATTACCATACTTTATATTACACAACTACAATTAAATATGATTACTAAATCTATAATAAGTAACTATCATTACAGCACACTTATATTATAAACTGAATATATCTGAATTAAGTTACTTTCGTACTTTACCTCTTTGCACTATCATTTTATATCTACTAACCATCGATCTACGCGTCAACAGTATTGTACCTTGTGATGTTGGGATGTTGTTATGGAAAGCCCTCTTTAATTGGTGATCTTCCAGGTCACTCGGAAGGTCATCTGACTTTAATAAAACCACTACTCCATTCACTGGAATAGGTTATGTTTATTACCATCCTTTATATTACACAACTACAACTAACTGTGATTTCTAAATCTATAATAAGTAACTATCATTATAGCATACTTATATTATAAACTTAATATATCTGAATTAAGTTACTTTCGTACTTTACACCTTTGCACTGTCATTTTATATCTACTAACCATCGATCTACGCGTCAATAGTATTGTACCTTGTGATGGAAAGCCCTCTATAATTGGTGATCTTCCAGGTCACTCGGAGGGTCATCTGACTTTAATAAAACTACTACTCCATTCACTGGAATAGGTTATGTTTATTACCATACTTTATATTACACAACTACAACTAAATATGATTACTAAATCTATAATAAGTAACTATCATTATAGCATACTTATATTATAAACTTAATATATCTGAATTAAGTTACTTTCGTACTTTACACCTTTGCACTGTCATTTTATATCTACTAACCATCGATCTACGCGTCAATAGTATTGTACCTTGTGATGGAAAGCCCTCTATAATTGGTGATCTTCCAGGTCACTCGGAGGGTCATCTGACTTTAATAAAACTACTATTCCATTAACTGGAATAGGTTATGTTTATTACCATCTTTTATATTACACAACTACAACTAAATATGATTACTAAATCTATAATAAGTAACTATCATTATAGCATACTTATATTATAAACTTAATATATCTGAATTAAGTTACTTTCGTACTTTACGCCTTTGCACTGTCATTTTATATCTACTAACCATCGATCTACGTGTCGATAGTATTGTACCTTGTTATGTTGGGATATTATTATGGAAAGGTCTCTTTAATTGGTGATCTTCCAGGTCACTCGGAGGGTCATCTGACTTTAATAAAACTACTACTCCATTCACTGGAATAGGTTATGTTTATTACCATACTTTATATTACACAACTACAACTAAATATGATTACTAAATCTATAATAAGTAACTATCATTATAGCATACTTATATTATAAACTGAATATATCTGAATTAAGTTACTTTCGTACTTTACACCTTTGCACTGTCATTTTATATCTACTAACCATCGATCTACGCGTTAATAGTATTGTACCTTGTGATGGAAAGCCCTCTATAATTGGTGATCTTCCAGGTCACTCGGAGGGTCATCTGACTTTAATAAAACTACTATTCCATTAACTGGAATAGGTTATGTTTATTACCATATTTTATATTACACAACTACAACTAAATATGATTACTAAATCTATAATAAGTAACTATCATTATAGCATACTTATATTATAAACTTAATATATCTAAATTAAGTTACTTTCGTACTTTACGCCTTTGCACTGTCATTTTATATCTACTAACCATCGATCTACGTGTCGATAGTATTGTACCTTGTTATGTTGGGATATTATTATGGAAAGGTCTCTTTAATTGGTGATCTTCCAGGTCACTCGAAGGGTCATCTGACTTTAATAAAACTACTACTCCATTCACTGGAATAGGTTATGTTTATTACCATACTTTATATTACACAACTACATCTAAATATGATTGCTAAATCTATAATTAGTAACTATCATTATAGCATACTTATATTATAAACTGAATATATCTGAATTAAGTTACTTTCGTACTTTACACCTTTGCACTGTCATTTTATATCTACTAACCATCGATCTACGCGTCAATAGTATTGTACCTTGTGATGTTGGGATGTTGTTATGGAAAGGCCTCTTTAATTGGTGATCTTCCAGGTCACCCGGAGGGTCATCTGACTTTAATAAAACTACTACTCCATTCACTGGAATAGGTTATGTTTATTACCATACTTTATATTACTCAACTACAACTAAATATGATTACTAAATCTATAATAAGTAACTATCATTATAGCATACTTATATTATAAACTCAATATATCTGAATTAAGTTACTTTCGTACTTTACACCTTTGCGCTGTCATTTTATATCTACTAACCATCGATCTAAGCGTCAATAGTATTGTACCTTGTGATGGAAAGCCCTCTTTAATTGGTGATCTTCCAGGTCACTCGGAGGGTCATCTGACTTTAATAAAACTACTATTCCATTCACTGGAATAGGTTATGTTTATTACCATACTTTATATTACACAACTACAACTAAATATGATTACTAAATCTATAATAAGTAACTATCATTATAGCATACTTATATTATAAACTGAATATATCTGAATTAAGTTACTTTCGTACTTTACTTCTTTGCACTGTCATTTTATATCTACTAACCATCGATCTACGCGTCGATAGTATTGTACCTTGTGATGTTGGGATGTTGCTATGGAAAGCCCTCTTTAATTGGTGATCTTCCAGGTCACCCGGAGGGTCATCTGACTTTAATAAAACTACTACTCCATTCACTGGAATAGGTTATGTTTATTACCATACTTTATATTACACAACTACAACTAACTGTGATTACTAAATTTATAATAAGTAACTATCATTATGGCATACTTATATTATAAACTTAATATATCTGAATTAAGTTACTTTCGTTCTTTACGCCTTTGCACTGTCATTTTATATCTACTAACCATCGATCTACGCGTCAATAGTATTGTACCTTGTGATGTTGGGATGGAAAGGCGTTCATTATGAGAGAATATTATTTTATTTGAAATGTATGTATATTTAAAGTGAGTTCGTCTCTGATTAAACTGAGGAAGTTTCTAAGCATATTGGAAGCAATTTCAAAAGACTAGAGATCATTATAGCATTATATTCCCATGTGCGGAACAATAGACCAGTGGGATTATCTTGGGCGAGATTTAATAAGAAATCGATGTGGATTATAGTTAACTAAAGAGATTTAACGGTATTTTAAATATACAGTGCGTTGGAATAAATTAACTTCTCTACTTTTATATCGATCTGTGACGAATAACTTCCAACTCTATACTTTAAAAAGTTATTCAATCCTTTTTCAAATATATAGTCTAAAGCTATTGATACAACTTTTTGGAGCTATAGAAAGTTTCCCCAAGAGCTTGTAAGTCGACCTTCAGCTAAAATGTTATATTGTGTGAAGGAGCGACATACAGGCTAAAATATTGCAAAGAAACCGGTAGTGTTACGGTAAAGTTTCGAATTTCCCAAGAAACTTCGATTTACCTACTTTTAAGACATGTAAAGAAACACGGCGAACTTCGCGACTTTCGGTCTTCAAAACAAAATGTTGAAAGAGATGAATTTTAACAAGTTTTCGGTGTAATAGCTGTAAATTCATATTAATATTCGACAATTACTCCGTCCGACCGACAACCATTCGTCAGACGAATAAATTATGATAGACAGACACACCCCGTCAGTCTAAGATTTTAAAGACTGATCACTGATCGATCTATTATTGATTTTTTAATGCGTTGTCGCTTTTATATTTATACGACGAGTCAAGTTCACCGTAAGTAAATATTAAATAATACATGTTTATGTTTATTTCACGCTCTGAACTTGACTTTGTATCTGTCGACCTTCTTACTCATATTTATGTAATATTTCAACGTTCTAATGATTTATTGAAATTAGTTTCAGGAAATTTATTTCTCATTTAAATATTATTGTTATCTTATTATATTAGGGCAAAAGGCATCATACTGTTTCGACATCGAAAATATTTAATTTGCCGAAGATACTTCAACCTTAAGCTTCTAATATCCATTTTCCGAACTTAAAGTTTTGTTTCTACTTTGATTGCGAATCTAATAATAAACTTTTTAGCACGACTACAGCTTGCACGTTACTGAGTGTTTTACACTGGTTGGGCGTTTTCTCGAAATATGCTTAACAAATAAAAAACACAAAATATTTTATAGTTTTTCGTTAAATAAGTTGGTATCGTTTGAATTAAAACAAAGTAATTTAAAATTGATTTCACGCTTAATAAACTTCCGACTAGGTATGCAGAGTTAACTGAGTAGTAAATTCCGAGAGTTGTATCTGCAACTTTGCACTTAAATAATATATATGAACATGTCACTTATCCGTGAATCTTAGTTAAGTTCTAGCAAATACGACAGACGCTTTCAACTATATCAAATTATAGTCTCCAGGTATTCCGCCAGCGCTAGTCTACTAAAAGGACTAAAAGGACTGTACACTGAAATTGCGGTTAAAATAAAATAAATAAATGTGCATTGTTATGAATCCTGGTTAATCCTTTCTATCGATAAATTTAGCAACTCCCTTGCGCGTAATAAACAAACATACATTTTATCATAACGACCTTCGGATCCATTAAATTTGTCGATGAAATCAATTATTTCACGTTGGGATTGAACCTGGACGTGTTGTGACATTTTTAATTTATCCTCCAAGGGAATGGAGGGAAATTGATATTGGGATATGAAAAGCACAGGAGACTTTATGAAAACCGCACATTTATATCCATTCAATTTCTCACAGATGTATGTTTAACGAATCAAACTCCTAAACCTTCTTGTTGCATTCATAAAATTTTATTGAACAATAACAAATAGAAAACAAAATTTTTATAAAACCACAAATCTAAATACAATATTTTTAAATGTTAGTGTGACAACACTGTTCACTGATCGTGACGTTGACTGATGACAAGCTTCCTTGTTCAGTTGTTACAAAATGGCCTACAATATACATTTAATGAAATTATTTATAATTAGAAAACTTATTGGTATGAATCATTATTACAAAATGTTATATCACGACTGAGATGTCGTCAACGAAGTTTGGAAAAATCCTTGAAGTTTATCAAGAAATGTAAGTATTGCTTTTAAGTTCTATTATTAGTAAAACAAATCAAGTATGGTTAATAATATTAGTTAATCACTAACCTTTGGGTCGCATTGAACCATCAATGCTTGTCTTAAAAGTGTAATTCAATATGTGTCGGGGTATATTATAGTCCGGGAAGTAGTTGTTTCTTCTTGGTAGAACAATCACTGTTTTTGAAAAGTATTTTTCGAAACTTTGTTATAAAGCGCTATAATAAATACGACAATTTTACAGGAAACTGTAATAATAATACCTACAGATATTTCGATGTTAACAAAAGTAGCAGAACGGTAGTTATGGCAACACTGTTGGCTTACATACTTTATTCCATTATAAATGTTCTGAAAGAGCCTAATAGTCACGTGAAACCTGTAATTTCATTGGGACCTTTTTATATTGGGTACATTTTTTGTTTGGATTCGGTTTCATTCCTTCGGGAGTTCCAAAAGACTAACTTTTTTTTTGCAAATATACCAGCACTTATCTACTTAAATGTTGAAGGGAGTTTTTGTAAGGCATTAAAAATATTGTAAAAAATTCAAGCCAGGTCAAATATAAAATGATAAAAATCTTCCTATAGTGCTTTTAACAATTTTTCAATAACTTTTGTGTACGCCAATGGATAATTTCCGAAACATTTCCAACTAAGTACCTACTGTACTTCCGAATCGTACCTAGTTTGATTGCTTTTCACAAAATTCAACGTTAACTGGTCTAAATTGAAAGAAAACGAATATCAGCAGACGCTGATAGGCGTTTTGTTTACGGAGTTTGCTTTATGATGTAATTCGTTAGATGTTGGCGTTTATGGAGAAGTTTACGTACTCTCCAAGACTGCGAGATATATCAAAATAAAAATTTTACCGAGTATTTTTATTATTTTTCCACAGAGGATATATTTTAGGAAAAAGGGTTCAAGAGAACCGTGAAAATTTAATAAATGTTTTGTGAAACAACATTAAGCCCTTAATTGTTCATGAACTAGAGACTCGTCAAAACGATGATGAGCTCTAGATGAAAATTTGTTGTAGTTTTAGCAAGATGGAACTGGTGGGACAATAAATATCCAAATAAACGGATTTGGGGGAGAAGTCCCATTGAGTGGCCACCTAGGTCACCAGACTTACCTTACCGGCAGGATCATATTACAACTGAAAAAATTGATCTTTGAAGGGTAGATTTAAAAACAGAAGATTATTTTTCAATGCTATGATGAAAATCAAATTTGAGGGGTTGAAAATACATCCCAAGAGCTATTAGAAAGACTAGAGTCTCGTCAGAACGATGATGAGCTCTAGATGAAAATTTGTTGTAGTTTCAGCAAGATGGAACTGGTGGGACAAAAAATATCCAAATAAATGGATTTGGAGAAGAAGTCCCATTGAGTGGCCACCTAGGTCACCAGACTTATTGTCAGGATCATATTACAACTGAGAAAATTGTACTTTGAAGGGTAGATTTAAAAACAGAAGATTATTTTTCAAGACTATGATGAAAATCACCTTTGAGGGGTTGAAAATACGTCCCAAGAGCTGTTAGAAAGACTAGAGACTCGTGTCAGAACTATGATGAGCTCTAGATGAAAATTTGTTGTAGTTACAGCAAGATGGAACTGATGGGACAATAGTTATCAAAATAAATAGATTTGGAGGAGAAGTCCCATTGAGTGGCCACCTAGGTCACCAGACTTACCGCCAGGATCATATTACAACTGAGAAAATGGTATTTTGAAGAGTAGATTTAAAAAAAGAAGATTATTTTTCAAGGCTATGATGAAAATCACCTTTGAGCGGATGAAAATACGTCCCAAGAGCTGTTAGAAAGACTAGAGACTCGTGTCAGAACGATGATGAGCTCTAGATGAAAATTTGTTGTAGTTACAGCAAGATGGAACTGATGGGACAATAGTGATCAAAATAAATAGATTTGGAGGAGAAGTCTCATTGAGTGGCCACCTAGGTCACCAGACTTACCTTACCGGCAGGATCATATTACAACTGAAAAAATTGATCTTTGAAGGGTAGATTTAAAAACAGAAGATTATTTTTCAAGGCTATGATGAAAATCACATTTGAGGGGTTGAAAATACGTCCCAAGAGCTTTCAGAAAGACTAGAGTCTCGTCAGAACGATGATGAGCTCTAAATGAAAATGTGTTGCAGTTTCAGCAAGATGGATCTGGTGGGACAATAAATATCCAAATAAACGGATTTGGAGAAGAAGTCCCATTGAGTGGCCACCTAGGTCACCAGACTTACCGTCAGAATCATATTACAACTGAGAAATTTGAACTTTGAAGGGTAGATTTAAAAAAAGAAGATTCTTTTTCAAAGCTATGATGAAAATCACATTTGAGGGGTTGAAAATACGTCCCAAGAACTGTTAGAAAGACTAGAGACTCGTGTCAGAACGATGATGAGCTCTAGATGAAAATTTGTTGCATTTTCAGCAAGATGGATCTGGTGGGACAATAAATATCCAAATAAACGGATTTGGAGAAGAAGTCCCATTGAGTGGCCACCTAGGTCACCAGACTTACCGTCAGAATCATATTACAACTGAGAAATTTGAACTTTGAAGGGTAGATTTAAAAAAAGAAGATTATTTTTCAAGGCTATGATGAAAATCACATTTGAGGGGTTGAAAATACGTCCCAAGAGCTGTTAGAAAGACTAGAGACTCGTGTCAGAACGATGATGAGCTCTAGATGAAAATTTGTTGTAGTTTCAGCAAGATGGAACTGGTGGGACAATAAATATCCAAATTAACGTATTTGGAGAAGAAGTCCCATTGAGTGGCAACCTAGGTCACCAGACTTACCGTCAGAATCATATTACAACTGAGAAATTTGAACTTTGAAGGGTAGATTTAAAAAAAGAAGATTATTTTTCAAGGCTATGATGAAAATCACATTTGAGGGGTTGAAAATACGTCCCAAGAGCTGTTAGAAAGACTAGAGACTCGTGTCAGAACGATGATGAGCTCTAGATGAAAATTTGTTGTAGTTTCAGCAAGATGGAACTGGTGGGACAATAAATATCCAAATTAACGTATTTGGAGAAGAAGTCCCATTGAGTGGCAACCTAGGTCACCAGACTTACCGTCAGAATCATATTACAACTGAGAAATTTGAACTTTGAAGGGTAGATTTAAAAAAAGAAGATTATTTTTCAAGGCTATGATGAAAATCACATTTGAGGGGTTGAAAATACGTCCCAAGAGCTGTTAGAAAGACTAGAGACTCGTGTCAGAACGATGATGAGCTCTAGATGAAAATTTGTTGTAGTTTCAGCAAGATGGAACTGGTGGGACAATAAATATCCAAATAAACGGATTTGGAGAAGAAGTCCCATTGAGTGGCCACCTAGGTCACCAGACTTACCGCCAGGATCATATTACAACTGAGAAATTTGAACTTTGAAGGGTAGATTTAAAAACAGAAGATTATTTTTCAAGGCTATGATGAAAATCACGTTTGAGGGGTTGAAAATACGTCCCAAGAACTGTTAGAAAGACTAGAGACTCGTGTCAGAACGATGATGAGCTCTAGATGAAAATTTGTTGTAGTTCCAGCAAGATGGAACTGGTGGGACAATAAATATCCAAATAAACGGATTTGGAGAAGAAGTCCCATTGAGTGGCCACCTAGGTCACCAGACTTACCGCCAGGATCATATTACAACTGAGAAATTTGAACTTTGAAGGGTAGATTTAAAAAAAGAAGATTCTTTTTCAAAGCTATGATGAAAATCACATTTGATGGGTTGAAAATACGTCCCAAGAGCTGTTAGAAAGACTAGAGACTCGTGTCAGAACGATAATGAGCTCTAGATGAAAATTTGTTGTAGTTTCAGCAAGATGGAACTGGTGGGACAATAAATATCCAAATAAACGGATTTGGAGAAGAAGTCCCATTGAGTGGCCACCTAGGTCACCAGACTTACCGCCAGGATCATATTACAACTGAGAAATTTGAACTTTGAAGGGTAGATTTAAAAAAAGAAGATTCTTTTTCAAAGCTATGATGAAAATCACATTTGATGGGTTGAAAATACGTCCCAAGAGCTGTTAGAAAGACTAGAGACTCGTGTCAGAACGATAATGAGCTCTAGATGAAAATTTGTTGTAGTTTCAGCAAGATGGAACTGGTGGGACAATAAATATCCAAATAAACGGATTTGGAGAAGAAGTCCCATTGAGTGGCCACCTAGGTCACCAGACTTACCGTCAGAATCATATTACAACTGAGAAATTTGAACTTTGAAGGGTAGATTTAAAAAAAGAAGATTCTTTTTCAAAGCTATGATGAAAATCACATTTGAGGGGTTGAAAATACGTCCCAAGAGCTGTTAGAAAGACTAGAGACTCGTGTCAGAACGATAATGAGCTCTAGATGAAAATTTGTTGTAGTTTCAGCAAGATGGAACTGGTGGGACAATAAATATCCAAATAAACGGATTTGGAGAAGAAGTCCCATTGAGTGGCCACCTAGGTCACCAGACTTACCGCCAGGATCATATTACAACTGAGAAATTTGAACTTTGAAGGGTAGATTTAAAAAAAGAAGATTATTTTTCAAGGCTATGATGAAAATCACATTTGAGGGGTTGAAAATACGTCCCAAGAGCTGTTAGAAAGACTAGAGACTCGTGTCAGAACGATAATGAGCTCTAGATGAAAATTTGTTGTAGTTTCAGCAAGATGGAACTGGTGGGACAATAAATATCCAAATTAACGTATTTGGAGAAGAAGTCCCATTGAGTGGCCACCTAGGTCACCAGACTTACCGTCAGAATCATATTACAACTGAGAAATTTGAACTTTGAAGGGTAGATTTAAAAAAAGAAGATTATTTTTCAAGGCTATGATGAAAATCACATTTGAGGGGTTGAAAATACGTCCCAAGAGCTGTTAGAAAGACTAGAGACTCGTGTCAGAACGATGATGAGCTCTAGATGAAAATTTGTTGTAGTTTCAGCAAGATGGAACTGGTGGGACAATAAATATCCAAATAAACGGATTTGGAGAAGAAGTCCCATTGAGTGGCCACCTAGGTCACCAGACTTACCGCCAGGATCATATTACAACTGAGAAATTTGAACTTTGAAGGGTAGATTTAAAAACAGAAGATTATTTTTCAAGGCTATGATGAAAATCACGTTTGAGGGGTTGAAAATACGTCCCAAGAACTGTTAGAAAGACTAGAGACTCGTGTCAGAACGATGATGAGCTCTAGATGAAAATTTGTTGTAGTTCCAGCAAGATGAAACTGGTGGGACAATAAATATCGAAATAAACGGATTTGGAGACGAAGTCCCATTGAGTGTCCACCTAGGTCACCAGACTTACCGCCAGGATCATATTACAACTGAGAAATTTGAACTTTGAAGGGTAGATTTAAAAAAAGAAGATTCTTTTTCAAAGCTATGATGAAAATCACATTTGATGGGTTGAAAATACGTCCCAAGAGCTGTTAGAAAGACTAGAGACTCGTGTCAGAACGATAATGAGCTCTAGATGAAAATTTGTTGTAGTTTCAGCAAGATGGAACTGGTGGGACAATAAATATCCAAATAAACGGATTTGGAGAAGAAGTCCCATTGAGTGGCCACCTAGGTCACCAGACTTACCGTCAGAATCATATTACAACTGAGAAATTTGAACTTTGAAGGGTAGATTTAAAAAAAGAAGATTCTTTTTCAAAGCTATGATGAAAATCACATTTGAGGGGTTGAAAATACGTCCCAAGAGCTGTTAGAAAGACTAGAGACTCGTGTCAGAACGATAATGAGCTCTAGATGAAAATTTGTTGTAGTTTCAGCAAGATGGAACTGGTGGGACAATAAATATCCAAATAAACGGATTTGGAGAAGAAGTCCCATTGAGTGGCCACCTAGGTCACCAGACTTACCGCCAGGATCATATTACAACTGAGAAATTTGAACTTTGAAGGGTAGATTTAAAAAAAGAAGATTATTTTTCAAGGCTATGATGAAAATCACATTTGAGGGGTTGAAAATACGTCCCAAGAGCTGTTAGAAAGACTAGAGACTCGTGTCAGAACGATAATGAGCTCTAGATGAAAATTTGTTGTAGTTTCAGCAACATGGAACTGGTGGGACAATAAATATCCAAATAAACGGATTTGGGGAAGAAGTCCCATTGAGTGGCCACCTAGGTCACCAGACTTACCGCCAGGATCATATTACAACTGAGAAATTTGAACTTTGAAGGGTAGATTTAAAAACAGAAGATTATTTTTCAAGGCTATGATGAAAATCACGTTTGAGGGGTTGAAAATACGTCCCAAGAACTGTTAGAAAGACTAGAGACTCGTGTCAGAACGATGATGAGCTCTAGATGAAAATTTGTTGTAGTTCCAGCAAGATGAAACTGGTGGGACAATAAATATCGAAATAAACGGATTTGGAGACGAAGTCCCATTGAGTGTCCACCTAGGTCACCAGACTTACCGCCAGGATCATATTACAACTGAGAAATTTGAACTTTGAAGGGTAGATTTAAAAAAAGAAGATTCTTTTTCAAAGCTATGATGAAAATCACATTTGATGGGTTGAAAATACGTCCCAAGAGCTGTTAGAAAGACTAGAGACTCGTGTCAGAACGATAATGAGCTCTAGATGAAAATTTGTTGTAGTTTCAGCAAGATGGAACTGGTGGGACAATAAATATCCAAATAAACGGATTTGGAGAAGAAGTCCCATTGAGTGGCCACCTAGGTCACCAGACTTACCGTCAGAATCATATTACAACTGAGAAATTTGAACTTTGAAGGGTAGATTTAAAAAAAGAAGATTCTTTTTCAAAGCTATGATGAAAATCACATTTGAGGGGTTGAAAATACGTCCCAAGAGCTGTTAGAAAGACTAGAGACTCGTGTCAGAACGATAATGAGCTCTAGATGAAAATTTGTTGTAGTTTCAGCAAGATGGAACTGGTGGGACAATAAATATCCAAATAAACGGATTTGGAGAAGAAGTCCCATTGAGTGGCCACCTAGGTCACCAGACTTACCGTCAGAATCATATTACAACTGAGAAATTTGAACTTTGAAGGGTAGATTTAAAAAAAGAAGATTCTTTTTCAAAGCTATGATGAAAATCACATTTGAGGGGTTGAAAATACGTCCCAAGAGCTGTTAGAAAGACTAGAGACTCGTGTCAGAACGATAATGAGCTCTAGATGAAAATTTGTTGTAGTTTCAGCAAGATGGAACTGGTGGGACAATAAATATCCAAATAAACGGATTTGGAGAAGAAGTCCCATTGAGTGGCCACCTAGGTCACCAGACTTACCGCCAGGATCATATTACAACTGAGAAATTTGAACTTTGAAGGGTAGATTTAAAAAAAGAAGATTATTTTTCAAGGCTATGATGAAAATCACATTTGAGGGGTTGAAAATACGTCCCAAGAGCTGTTAGAAAGACTAGAGACTCGTGTCAGAACGATAATGAGCTCTAGATGAAAATTTGTTGTAGTTTCAGCAACATGGAACTGGTGGGACAATAAATATCCAAATAAACGGATTTGGGGAAGAAGTCCCATTGAGTGGCCACCTAGGTCACCAGACTTACCTTACCGGCAGGATCATATTACAACTGAAAAAATTGTACTTTGAAGGGTAGTTATGAAATGTTGAAAATACGCCACAAGAGCCTGCTTAGAAAATTTTTGTCTCGTATTTTAAACACAAACATTATTTTTATTTCAAGGAAATTAAAAAGTTTAAACTATGTTTTGAGCGAGTTAAAACCAGTCCGATTGTAGTTGTTTTTTTTTTATGTTAAATCGGTAGATTTTATTCTTAATACATATTATTACCGCTACACGCAAAGTTGAAAGAAAGTTTGACCTCAATATTTGTAAAAGTAATACTGTTTTAAAGTTTTTCTCGAAGTTGAATGTAAAGAAATTATTCATACGAAAAATTTAAGTATATAGTTCGCTACGATCCGGCTTATAAGAACCATAATAATGTTCCTTCTCTAACAAAGCAATTATTTTCAGATAGGATGCAGCAGCATTTTTATTTTAATTTATTGTTATTCGTATTTCGAGGTATATGAGGTTCAAAAATAAAACATTTTATATACAAAAAGACGCATTTTTAACATAAAAAGTCCTATAAATACCACAAAACCGAAAATATTGAAGTGAAATTTTTGGAGAGTACTTTTAAAAGAACATTCTACTGGGTGAAAAATTTACAAAATCTTAACTTCAAGGGTTTCCGTTTTATGAATCATCAATGTTGAAGTAGTGAAAATATTCGAAAATCCAAAAATACTCATAACTCGACTAATTGGAAAGTTAGAACGTTCTAGTCTTCACCAATCGATAGAGGGGACAATTTTACATATCTTAGTGAATTTTGAGTTGATATTTCCAAGGATTGAGGAAGTTAGAAAAAATCAATTTGTATCGCAAAATATTTCTAAATTTTCGACAAAAAAATTATAAAAAATGCTAAAAATTCGTAGAGAGGGGTTTTTTTGGCCAAAAAATCGACTGGCACAATCAGTTTTGTGATAAAATCATTATTTCGCCTTCAAATGGAGTCATGAAATTTTCGAAAATCCACTTTTCAAAACAAAAAATACTCATAATTCGACTAATAGGAAAGATAGAATGTTCTAGTCTTCACCAATCGATAGAGGGGACAATTTTACATATTTTAGTTAATTTTGAGTCTATATTTCCAAGGATTATGGGAGTTAGAAAAAATCAATTTGTATCGCAAAATATTTCCATAGCTACCCCCTTTGTTCTAAATTTTCGACAAAAAAATTATAAAAAATGCTAAAAATTCGTAGAGGGGTTTTTTTGGCCGAAAAATCGACTGGCACAATCAGTTTTGTGATAAAATCATTATTTCGCCTTCAAATAGAGTCATGAAATTTTCGAAAATCCACTTTTCAAAACAAAAAATACTCATAACTCGACAAATAGGAAAGATAGACCGTTCTAGTCTTCACCAATCGATAGAGGGAACAATTGTACATATCTTAGTGAATTTTGAGTCGATATTTCCAAAGATTAAGGGAGTTAGAAAAAAGCAATTTGTTTCGCAAAATATTTCCATACCTACCCCTTTGTTCTAAATTTTCGACAAAAAAAAATAAAAAATGGCTAAAAAGTCGTAAAGAGGGGTTTTTTGGGCCGAAAAATCGACTGGCACAATCAGTTTTTTGATAAAATCATTATTTCGCCTTCAGATAGAGTCACGAAATTTTCGAAAAAACGCATTTTCAACAAAAAAAATCTTGTAAATTCCACAAAACTATGAATTTTTCCATTAAGATTTACGATTTTTAGAAAATTGAATTTACTGTTTGGACCCTTACTTTGTGGAATCTACTCATATTAATGTTATAAATAAATCATCGTCAGAATATGTCAATATCGAAATAATTATCAATATCCTTTAATAATTTTCATAAATCTTTCAATTAAATAGTGGAATTAATTAGAAACAGTTAGTTTCATTTATAACATTGATTTTTAGAAAATCTTCAAGTTTTTGTTCCACGTTAACTGGTCTATGTAAGGAATTTTTATAAACACGTTTAAACCCAATGGTTTTATTGATGCACACGTGGCTAAAATTTATTTTTCATCCCAGTTTCGCAAATGCATCCCGTTCTTCGGTGAATCTTATAAGATCTCGTGCAATTTTGATGGGTCATAAGTTTGTTTTCATATTCGAAACGCAAACTTATTTCGTATATCCCGAATACAGGTTTTGATATAGTGTGGCAAGGTTTTTTTTTTCTTCCGTACTATATAGCGAAACATGATTATGCTTTCTTTCTCAAAATTTAAAATGTTCGTTTCATTTGTGATTTCACAGAGAAGAATACATACACTCAAAAAAAAACACAAATTCTGGAACAAAACAAAACTCCTACAATTTATGAGTTAGAACGTTTTAATGACCAACAATCGATTCCGGGGAAAATTTTACATAAAGAAATAAGTGGATTTTTAATCGATATTTCCAAGTATTGAGAGAATTATGGCTTCACATGAGAACGAGATTTTTCTTGCCTCTTCTCGTTCTCGTCTCGAAAAAACGAGACGGGATGAGACATTTTTGAAAAAATTATGGGCGATAACGAGACCACATTTCTAAACCGCAACACGACAGTTTCGTTTTTGGTCTCGTTAAATTTTTATTGGAACAGTCTATCTTTTTTTCTATGTGGAATAAAATGATAAAACAGGTCGGTTTTACCAAAATTAAATCGACACGACCTGTATCTCCTCCAATAGAATAGGTTCGTAAAATTCGGCACAATGGTAAAGGATTCATTAATATGATAAGCCTTTAAATTAAATCTTTTAGAAGCTCTTAAGATGAATAAAAAAAATCTGGTTATCTTCTTAACGATCAAATAGATATCAACCATTCTTCCTTATTGAACTTATTTACCTAGAAGATAGGTCAGGCAGGAGTAATTGTTGTGAATGAATTCCCAGGTAAACTTGTTCAATAATCTTGTTAATATTCGTTGAATTCCGTATTTATGTGATTGTTATAAATATAGTTTAAAAAATTATTTATGGATTTTATTATCAATATTTAGAATTAAGCGAGACGAGACGAGACCGAGACTTGAACGAGACGAGACAATATCAAGAATTTCCATGGGAAATTCAAAAAGTAACTGTGTGTATTTACTGATATTTCTGATGAATTAAAAAGTCTGTCAACTGTCATATAAGATGATTAGGTTTTTGTATTCATCAAACTCGTGATATAATTTTTTAAATAAAAGTCATTTTCCTTCCGGCTAATGTGATTTTACCATTCGGATTTGAAGAGAGCTTTTATTTGTTTTTCACAGCAAATGAAGCCCGAAGTCATCAAAAACGTGCCCGTTGTTTCGTTTAAACTTAATAACAACATCCATTATTTTGACAGGAGGAAATTGTGACTTTTATCGATCCACAATATCATTCTCTTTTCGTATAGTACGGCAGATTACGCAACTTATTATCTAAAAACTAATTTTTATATAATCTACCAAAGTTGAGGACGTTTTCCAGGTCAAAGAAGTTACAGAAATACCTAGAAGTGGACCACCTCCGCACAAGATCGTTATCTTACTGTTTATACCCGTAGAGAACCTCTGAACCTATTCGAACTTTGGAGACAAATCAGTGATGAGCAAAATTTGTCTTGGTCTTGCAATACCAAGAGCAAGATCATACACACACTAGTAGGATAGTAGGACCAAGACTGAATGAACAAAAGCAAGACCAAAACCAAGACCAAGACCAAGACCAAGACCAAGACCAAGACCAAGACCAAGACCAAGACCAAGACCAAGACCAAGACCAAGACCAAGACCAAGACCAAGACCAAGACCAAGACCAAGACCAAGACCAAGACCAAGACCAAGACCAAGACCAAGACCAAGACCAAGACCAAGACCAAGACCAAGACCAAGACCAAGACCAAGACCAAGACCAAGACCAAGACCAAGACCAAGACCAAGACCAAGACCAAGACCAAGACCAAGACCAAGACCAAGACCAAGACCAAGACCAAGACCAAGACCAAGACCAAGACCAAGACCAAGACCAAGACCAAGATCAAGAACCAAGACCAAGACCAAGATCAAGACTGTCTTGGTATTGGTCTTGGTTCTTGGTTTGCTCATCACTAAGACAAATCGATCAAGGTTACTTTAACTATCCTATTGAAAGTATGCAGAGGCGTTGTTTGGCTGAAATTGATATTAGAGGAAACCATAATCGTTACCAACGTGTGTACTTCAATTTTTAATGAAATTAAAACGACCTCCAATTTTTAAACAGTTTAATTTTTTTTTAATGAAAATAAGCGCCCAAACTACAAAGAAGGCTCGTGAAAAACTCGATTTATTTTCACCGTGATTTTGTCGTTATGTCAAGACTGAAACCCTTCAAAATAGAAAATATTAAATGCTGGAAATTTGTAGCTTAGAAAATCTATTTTTCTTTCAAAGATTGTATGGAAAATAATCTTTTTTTAAAACATACACTTCGCTTTTTATTCCCGATTTCATTCGGCTGGATTTAAATTGTTTAAATGGAAAATATATAAATGGTCGGAAAAATCCTGAACCTCTCTATACATCTGCGATGCATTTTTCCTAATGTATAAATAGTCTTCATTGAAAAAGTGATTCGAAAGGAAATGAAAGAGATACCGAATGCCATTTTATTTCTCTTTTATTACTTATTCTCTGCAAATCTCACTTCTGCTCCACAATATTGACTGGATATATTTGCTCTAATAAATTGGTACAGATTTCTCTGGAGAATATGCAGGATCGAACTAGTGCCTTCCCAAAACAGAGTTTTTTATTAAAACAAAAAAAACTCATAAAAAGTTAGTAACTGTGTCAGTATTTCCAGATAAATTCCTTTATGTTTTCTGTGCATTTTTACTTACCAATCTTTCGAAAAAGTTCGGTATTTGGGTTATTTTAAGAGATATCAAAAAATATTAAACCCTTCAGTGGTGATTTGCTTTGTTAGTACGAAAACGGTGATGCCGGTCTGATAGACCGAAACTAATTTTTTCATTATAAATATTATGTTTTCAATAAAACAGCAGATAATTAAAAAAATTTTACTTGATTAAATGCGTTAATACAATATATTAATCTTTGACGATTAAATAGTTGTATAAGTTGCCAATAAATTAGCGTTCATCTGAATGAAATAAAGTAAAAAAAATAATTTCCATAAACTAACCATAGGAAAAATTGGCTAAATTTTTAGGAAATAAGTAGTGACGTAGGGTCTGAGGCACCGTATACTATCGTATTATAAAATTTGTAAGGCATACTAACGCACTACTTCGTACCAACACTAACGAACACTCATTATCCAATACAAATAATTCAGAGCGAATTGAATCGTTGCGGTCCGTCAGACCATAGAGTCACCATTGAACGGTTTTAAAAAGAAAATTAGTAGATTATCAACAAGAATGCTGGTTTCTGTATTCGGTACTGAAAGTAAAATAATTATATAATTACATCTCATTTTGTATCCTCCGTTCAAAATGACAAATTCATATTAATCTACTTAATTAATAACTGTAATTTATCGGCCAACGTAAAATCTAACTTCGCTTTTAACTGGTCTTCGGCAGTAAACGAAAATGGCAGTTTACAGTTAAAAACTTAATGAATCGTAAATTCACAGCTTGGAGCATATTTTAAAGCGTACATTTTATTTTTCTTCGCAATCCAACAACCATAATTATTAATTAAATAAGAGCTAGGATTCTATGTTACGAGATAAAGTTGAATTATACAGAAGAAATAAATATAGCATCAGTGTGATATTTGTAGAGAATATACTTTAAAACGTATAGATAAAGCCACATATACGCAACATAAGAATAAGAAAGTGCACGAGAAGAATGGGAAAATGACAAAAGTAGATATTAAATGGGAAAGCACAGGGGGTAAGTACGAAATATAGGATGAGAGAGCACCGGGGTAACGTACGAAAGTAACACCTGCTGACCTACTTTCGCAATCTATCCTAGTTAATCACATATACGCAACATAAGAATAAGAAAGACCGTGCACGAGAAGAAAGGGAAAATGACAAAAGTAGATATTGAATGGGAAGGCACAGGGGGTAAGTACGAAATATAGGATGAGAGAGCACCGAGGTAACTTACGAAAGTAACACCTGCTGACCTACTTTCGCAATCTATATATTGACAGAGCAAAATAAGCAAGGTTAATGACCGCATCTTACCTAGTTAATCACATATACGCAACATAAGAATAAGAAAGACTGTGGCCGAGAATAAAAGGAAAATGACAAAAGTAGATATTAAATGGGAAGGAACAGGGGGTAAGTACGAAATATAGGATGAGAGAGCACCGGAGTAACGTACGAAAGTACCCTGCTGCTGCTCTACTTTCGCAATCTATATAATGACAGAGCAAAATGAGCAAGGTTAATGACCCCAGCTGTTCTAGTTAATCACATATACGCAACATAAGAATTAGAAAGACCGTGCACGAGAATAAAAGAAAAATGACAAAAGTAGATATTAAATGGGAAGGAACAGGGGGTAAGTACGAAATATAGGATGAGAGAGCACCAGGGTAACGTACGAAAGTAACACCTGCTGACCTACTTTCGCAATCCATATAATGACATAGCAAAATGAGCAAGGTTAATGACCGCATCTGACCTAGTAAATCACATATACGCAATATAAGAATAAGAAAGACCGTGCACGAGAAGAAAGGGAAAATGACAAAAGTAGATATTAAATGGGAAGGCACAGGGGGTAAGTACGAAATATAGGATGAGAGAGCACCGGAGTAACGGACGAAAGTAAGACCTGCTGACCTACTTTCGCAATCTATATAATTACTGAGCAAAATGAGCAAGGTTAATGACCCCAGCTGACCTAGTTAATCACATATACGCAACATAAGAATTGGAAAGACCGTGCACGAGAATAAAAGGAAAATGACAAAAGTAGATATTAAATGGGAAGGAACAGGGGGTAAGTACGAAATATAGGATGAGAGAGCACCAGGGTAACGTACGAAAGTAACACCTTCTGAGCTACTTTCGCAATCTATATAATGACATAGCAAAATGAGCAAGGTTAATGAACGCAGCTGACCTAGTTGATCACATATACGCAACATAAGAATGAGAAAGACCGTGCACGAGAATAAAAGGAAAATGACAAAAGTAGATATTAAATGGGAAGGCACAGGGGGTAAGTACGAAATATAGGATGAGAGAGCACCGGGGTAATTTACGAAAGTAACACCTGCTGCCCTATGTTCGCAATCTATATAATGACATAGCAAAATGAGCAAGGTTAATGAACGCAGCTGACCTAGTAAATCACATATACGCAACATAAGAATAAGAAAGACCGTGCACGAGAAGAAAGAGAAAATGACAAAAGTAGATATTAAATGGGAAGGCACAGGGGGTAAGTACGAAATATAGGATGAAAGAGCACCGGAGTAACGTACGAAAGTAACACCTGCTGACCTACTTTCGCAATCTATATAATGACAGAGCAAAATGAGCAAGGTTAATGACCCCAGCTGTTCTAGTTAATCACATATACGCAACATAAGAATGAGAAAGACCGTGCACGAGAAGAATGGGAAAATGACAAAAGTAGATATTAAATGGGAAGGCACAGGGGGTAAGTACGAAATATAGGATGGGAGAGCACCGGGGTAACGTACGAAAGTAACACCTGCTGACTTACTTTCGCAATCTATATAATGACATATCAAAATGAGCAAGGTTAATGACCTAGTTAATCACTGAAAATGATTGTATATAAATAAAAATTTAATTATAGAGGGTGTGCCTGAGTCTTCATTGATAATCATGGACAATGCATCGTATCATTGCGGTCTTGTCGAGAAAATACCAAATCAAAGTTGGAAGAATAAGCAATCATTGGTGGAGTGGCTAGTGGAAAAAGATATAGATGGGATATTTTCGGAGCATATTTTTATAATATTCCATATGGTTGCATATTTTCGTAATTCTTTATTTTATTCAGAATGGATGAATTAGCCCTACAACATGGTCATCGGGTTTTACGTCTTCCACCCTATCACTGCCAGTATAATGCCATAAAGACGTTATGGTCAGAGTGCAATACAAATTTTGGCATTACCAATTTATTCATACAAACACACCTTAACATGCATCATCGAAAACAATTCTTAACATATTGTCATTGATTATAATTTTGAGGTTAAGTGTAAAATAACATTCAACTAATATAAGACAAACGTAAAACAGCAGAATACGTCACCGATTATGACGTAACTGCAAAGGATGGTTAAATAAAGTATAGCACCAGTTCTGTTCCACAACACATCTTTGAGAAAAAGTGGCTCAAATAATACTTTCGATTAGCTTTCAGCACACAATAATTCGATTTCGATATCTAGCTCACCGAAATCCCAATGAACACTCAACTAATTAGAGTTATTCCACTCTAAGGCTCTATTATGTCCATTAAATTAATCACTTAACTAGTGGCCAGTTAACAATGAGCCCTACCTAATATGCTCCAAAACATCTGGGCAGCTATAATTTACATTATATTATGCAGCTCTAAGACAAATCTTCAAACAGGATGGCCTGCGCTTATAGAAGATTCTTTGACAGGAAATAATCCTTAATTCATGCTCAGTTTGCTACCTGATAAAAGCTCCTGCTATCTATTTTATAGACCGGTAGTCCATGACACAGTTTGTTGGCCAAAAACAGATCAGAGGAACCTGAACCTAACAAAAATTATATGAAATATGGTCACCCTGTCATGTATCCCTACATTATGGCATCAGAATATAATAGAGAGTACGTCGGTGGTGGCAATGCAACTGCTTGTATTTAATGGAAGACGTGTGCGGCATTTCCAAATGCCTAATTCATAGAAACGACCTTAATTAATACGTGTTTAGGTGGATTAATATCAGAAATATACTGAGCAGGTGGAAATTTTTACATATTTAGGGTGGCGCAGTCAACAGGATTATTTCTTTTATCGAAAGATCCTTTTAGTGTCTTTTCTGTCATTAAATTGAATTTATTTTTGACGACTTCTATCAATATTTATTATATTACTTGGAAAATCCACTCGTGTGTCTTTAAAGTTTGATCCTTTTCGGGAATTTATCCTCTAAAGAATCTAAAGCTTCTTATCCTTTAGATCATATGAGATTAAGAAGTTTTCTTAGATAACTGTCGTGAAAATATTGGAGAGTTTGAAAAGAAGTTGAGTATGATGACTTTATTTAAATTTAAAACAAAAAAAATGGAATCATAAAAATTCCAGGATTGAAATTAAAAAAGTTTTCCAGTCGTTCCAGACATCCTTGGATTTTCATGCCGTATATACCCTGTCCACGTCTAATAAAGATGTATTATACGGTCCTTCGGGTATGGAACGTCCGTTGGACATAATAGAGAGTTAGAAGTCAGTTTATTACTGAATTCCACTCGCCTCTGCACTGGTAATGTGGTCGGATAAAATGTCAACCTTATTTGGGTTATTTCCATGAAGTGAACGACTCAATTTGTTGTAATAATACTTTTCATAATTGATTCTGTTATGTTCCTTCTAACATTACTCGTTATTGTCGGATATAATTAGAATAAATAGAGGAAACGAGGAAAAATTGTAAAAAGAAAAAACAAATAAAAGTAAAACGACTGAGCCTTAAAGTTTTCGAATTTTTTGTCTTGCTTCCAGAAACTCTTGAGACATCCCTGAGACATCCCGTATATCTGTAATTTTATCCAAACTGGCAATAAACATGAAAAAAGCTTCCAGAAACTGAATCTTATGAAGAGTAGCAGTGATAGTAAAAGTAGCATTAAAAAATTCCACTCTTTTGTTGATAAACCAAAAAATTTTGGTAAAGACACCTCCTGAGACATCCTGTATATCTGTAAATTTATCCAAACTGGCAGTAAACATGGAAAAACCTTCCAGAAACTGAATTTTATGATGAGCAGCAGTGATAGTAAAAGTAGCATTAAAAAATTTCACTCTTTTGTTGATAAACCAAAAAATTTTGGTAAAGACACCTCCTGAGACAACCTGTATATCTGTAAATTTAATTAAATTTGCAGTAAACTTGAAAAATGCTTCCATAAACTGAATTTTATGATGAGCAGCATTGATAGTAAAAGTAGCATTAAAAAATTTCACTCTTTTGTTCATAAACCAAAAAATTTTGGTAAAGACACCTCCTGAGACATCCTGTATATCTGTAAATTTATCCAAACTGGCAGTAAACATGGAAAAACCTTCCAGAAACTGAATTTTAAGATGAGCAACAGTGATAGTAAAAGTAGCATTAAAAAATTTCACTCTTTTGTTGATAAACCAAAAAATTTTGGTAAAGACACCTCCTGAGACAACCTGTATACCTGTAAATTTAATTAAATTTGCAGTAAACTTGAAAAATGCTTCCATAAACTGAATTTTATGATGAGCAGCAGTGATAGTAAAAGTAGCATTAAGAAATTTCAGTCTTTTTTTGATAAACCAAAAAATTTTGGTTAAGACACCTCCTGAGACATCCTGTATATCTGTAAATTTATCCAAACTGGCAGTAAACATGGAAAAACCTTCCAGAAACTGAATTTTATGATGAGCAGCAGTGATAGTAAAAGTAGCATTAAAAAATTTCACTCTTTTCTTGATAAACCAAAAAATTTTGGTAAAGACACCTCCTGAGACATCCTGTATATCTGTAAATTTATTTAAATTTGCAGTAAACATAAAAAAAAGAAACTTCCAGAAACTGAATTTTATGATGAGCAGCAGTGATAGTAAAAGTAGCATTAAAAAATTTCACTCTTTTGTTGATAAACCAAAAAATTTTGGTAAAGACACCTCCTGAGACATCCTGTATATCTGTAAATTTATTTAAATTTGCAGTAAACATAAAAAAAAGAAACTTCCAGAAACTGAATTTTATGATGGGCAGCAGTGATAGTAAAAGTAGCATTAAAAAATTTCACTCTTTTGTTGATAAACCAAAAAATTTTGGTTAAGACACCTCCTGAGACATCCTGTATATCTGTAAATTTATCCAAACTGGCAGTAAACATGGAAAAACCTTCCAGAAACTGAATTTTATGATGAGCAGCAGTGATAGTAAAAGTAGCATTAAAAAATTTCACTCTTTTGTTCATAAACCAAAAAATTTTGGTAAAGACACCTCCTGAGACATCCTGTATATCTGTAAATTTATCCAAACTGGCAGTAAACATGGAAAAACCTTCCAGAAACTGAATTTTATGATGAGCAGCAGTGATAGTAAAAGTAGCATTAAAAAATTTCACTCTTTTGTTGATAAACCAAAAAATTTTGGTAAAGACACCTCCTGAGACAACCTGTATATCTGTAAATTTAATTAAATTTGCAGTAAACTTGAAAAATGCTTCCATAAACTGAATTTTATGATGAGCAGCAGTGATAGTAAAAGTAGCATTAAAAAATTTCACTCTTTTGTTGATAAACCAAAAAATTTTGGTAAAGACACCTCCTGAGACATCCTGTATACCTGTAAATTTAATTAAATTTGCAGTAAACATGAAAAATGCTTCCATAAACTGAATTTCATGATGAGCAGCAGTTATAGTGAAAGTAACAATAAAAAATTTCACTCTTTTGTTGATAAACCAAATTTTGGTAAAGACACCTCCTGAGACAACCTGTATACCTGTAAATTTAATTAAATCTGCAGTAAACTTGAAAAATGCTTCCATAAACTGAATTTTATGATGAGCAGCAGTGATAGTAAAAGTAGCATTAAAAAATTTCACTCTTTTGTTGATAAACCAAAAAAATTTGGTAAAGACACCTCCTGAGACATCCTGTATATCTGTAAATTTAATTAAATTTGCAGTAAACATGAAAAATGCTTCCATAAACTGAATTTCATGATGAGCAGCAGTGATAGTGAAAGTAACAATAAAAAATTTCACTCTTTTGTTGATAAACCAAATTTTGGTAAAGACACCTACTGCGACATCCTGTATATCTGTAAATTTATCCAAACTGGCAGTAAACATGGAAAAACCTTCCAGAAATTGAATTTTATGATGAGCAGCAGTGATAGTAAAAGTAGCATTAAAAAATTTCACTCTTTTGTTGATAAACCAAAAAATTTTGGTAAAGACACCTCCTGAGACAACCTGTATATCTGTAAATTTATTCAAATTTGCAGTAAACATAAAAAAAAAACTTCCAGAAACTGGATTTTATGATGAGCAGCAGTGATAGTAAAAGTAGCATTAAAAAATGTCACTCTTTTGTTGATAAACCAAAAAATTTTGGTTAAGACACCTCCTGAGACATCCTGTATATCTGTAAATTTATTTAAATTTGCAGTAAACATAAAAAAAAGAAACTTCCAGAAACTGAATTTTATGATGAGCAGCAGTGATAGTAAAAGTAGCATTAAAAAATTTCACTCTTTTGTTGATAAACCAAAAAATTTTGGTTAAGACACCTCCTGAGACATCCTGTATATCTGTAAATTTAATCAAATTTGCATTAAACATTAATAAATGCTTCCAGAAACTGAATTTTATGATGAGCAGCAGTGATAGTAAAAGTAGCATTAAAAAATTTCACTCTTTTCTTGATAAACCAAAAAATTTTGGTAAAGACACCTCCTGAGACATCCTGTATATCTGTAAATTTATTTAAATTTGCAGTAAACATAAAAAAAAGAAACTTCCAGAAACTGAATTTTATGATGAGCAGCAGTGATAGTAAAAGTAGCATTAAAAAATTTCACTCTTTTGTTGATAAACCAAAAAATTTTGGTAAAGACACCTCCTGAGACATTCTGTATATCTGTAAATTTATTCAAATTTGCAGTTAACATAAAAAAAAGAAACTCCCAGAAACTGAATTTTATGATGAGCAGCAGTGATAGTAAAAGTAGCATTAAAAAATGTCACTCTTTTGTTGATAAACCAAAAAATTTTGGTAAAGACACCTCCTGAGACATCCTGTATATATGTAAATTTATACAAAATTTGCAGTAAACATAAAAAAAGAAACTTCCAGAAACTGAATTTTATGATGAGCAGCAGTGATAGTAAAAGTAGCATTAAAAAATGTCATTCTTTTGTTGATAAACCAAAAAATTTTGGTAAAGACACCTCCTGAGACATCCTGTATATCTGTAAATTTATTCAAATTTGCAGTAAACATAAAAAAAAGAAACTCCCAGAAACTGAATTTTATGATGAGCAGCAGTGATAGTAAAAGTAGCATTAAAAAATTTCACTCTTTTGTTGATAAACCAAAAGATTTTGGTTAAGACACCTCCTGAGACATCCTGTATATCTGTAAATTTAATCAAATTTGCATTAAACATTAATAAATGCTTCCAGAAACTGAATTTTATGATGAGCAGCAGTGATAGTAAAAGTAGCATTAAAAAATTTCACTCTTTTCTTGATAAACCAAAAAATTTTGGTAAAGACACCTCCTGAGACATCCTGTATATCTGTAAATTTATTTAAATTTGCAGTAAACATAAAAAAAAGAAACTTCCAGAAACTGAATTTTATGATGAGCAGCAGTGATAGTAAAAGTAGCATTAAAAAATTTCACTCTTTTGTTGATAAACCAAAAAATTTTGGTAAAGACACCTCCTGAGACATTCTGTATATCTGTAAATTTATTCAAATTTGCAGTTAACATAAAAAAAAGAAACTCCCAGAAACTGAATTTTATGATGAGCAGCAGTGATAGTAAAAGTAGCATTAAAAAATGTCACTCTTTTGTTGATAAACCAAAAAATTTTGGTAAAGACACCTCCTGAGACATCCTGTATATATGTAAATTTATACAAAATTTGCAGTAAACATAAAAAAAAGAAACTTCCAGAAACTGAATTTTATGATGAGCAGCAGTGATAGTAAAAGTAGCATTAAAAAATGTCACTCTTTTGTTGATAAACCAAAAAATTTTGGTAAAGACACCTCCTGAGACATCCTGTATATCTGTAAATTTATTCAAATTTGCAGTAAACATAAAAAAAAGAAACTCCCAGAAACTGAATTTTATGATGAGCAGCAGTGATAGTAAAAGTAGCATTAAAAAATTTCACTCTTTTGTTGATAAACCAAAAGATTTTGGTTAAGACACCTCCTGAGACATCCTGTATATCTGTAAATTTAATTAAATTTGCAGTAAACATAAAAAAAGAAACTTCCAGAAACTGAATTTTATGATGAGCAGCAGTGATAGTAAAAGTAGCATTAAAAAATGTCACTCTTTTGTTGATAAACCAAAAAATTTTGGTAAAGACACCTCCTGAGACATCCTGTATATCTGTAAATTTATTCAAATTTGCAGTAAACATAAAAAAAAGAAACTCCCAGAAACTGAATTTTATGATGAGCAGCAGTGATAGTAAAAGTAGCATTAAAAAATGTCACTCTTTTGTTGATAAACCAAAAAATTTTGGTAAAGACACCTCCTGAGACATCCTGTATATATGTAAATTTATACAAAATTTGCAGTAAACATAAAAAAAGAAACTTCCAGAAACTGAATTTTATGATGAGCAGCAGTGATAGTAAAAGTAGCATTAAAAAATGTCATTCTTTTGTTGATAAACCAAAAAATTTTGGTAAAGACACCTCCTGAGACATCCTGTATATCTGTAAATTTATTCAAATTTGCAGTAAACATAAAAAAAAGAAACTCCCAGAAACTGAATTTTATGATGAGCAGCAGTGATAGTAAAAGTAGCATTAAAAAATTTCACTCTTTTCTTGATAAACCAAAAGATTTTGGTTAAGACACCTCCTGAGACATCCTGTATATCTGTAAATTTAATCAAATTTGCATTAAACATTAATAAATGCTTCCAGAAACTGAATTTTATGATGAGCAGCAGTGATAGTAAAAGTAGCATTAAAAAATTTCACTCTTTTCTTGATAAACCAAAAAATTTTGGTAAAGACACCTCCTGAGACATCCTGTATATCTGTAAATTTATTTAAATTTGCAGTAAACATAAAAAAAAGAAACTTCCAGAAACTGAATTTTATGATGAGCAGCAGTGATAGTAAAAGTAGCATTAAAAAATTTCACTCTTTTGTTGATAAACCAAAAAATTTTGGTAAAGACACCTCCTGAGACATTCTGTATATCTGTAAATTTATTCAAATTTGCAGTTAACATAAAAAAAAGAAACTCCCAGAAACTGAATTTTATGATGAGCAGCAGTGATAGTAAAAGTAGCATTAAAAAATGTCACTCTTTTGTTGATAAACCAAAAAATTTTGGTAAAGACACCTCCTGAGACATCCTGTATATATGTAAATTTATACAAAATTTGCAGTAAACATAAAAAAAAGAAACTTCCAGAAACTGAATTTTATGATGAGCAGCAGTGATAGTAAAAGTAGCATTAAAAAATGTCACTCTTTTGTTGATAAACCAAAAAATTTTGGTAAAGACACCTCCTGAGACATCCTGTATATCTGTAAATTTATTCAAATTTGCAGTAAACATAAAAAAAAGAAACTCCCAGAAACTGAATTTTATGATGAGCAGCAGTGATAGTAAAAGTAGCATTAAAAAATTTCACTCTTTTGTTGATAAACCAAAAGATTTTGGTTAAGACACCTCCTGAGACATCCTGTATATCTGTAAATTTAATTAAATTTGCAGTAAACATAAAAAAAGAAACTTCCAGAAACTGAATTTTATGATGAGCAGCAGTGATAGTAAAAGTAGCATTAAAAAATTTCACTCTTTTGTTGATAAACCAAAAAAATTTGGTAAAGACACCTCCTGAGACATCCTGTATATCTGTAAATTTATTTAAATTTGCAGTAAACTTAAAAAAACAAACTTCCAGAAACTGAATTTTATGATGAGCAGCAGTGATAGTAAAAGTAGCATTAAAAAATTTCACTCTTTTCTTGATAAACCAAAAAATTTTGGTGAAGACACCTCCTGAGACATCCCGTATATCTGTAAATTTAATCAAATTTGCATTAAACATTAATAAAAGCTTACAGAAACTGAATTTTATGATGAGCAGCAGTGATAGTAAAAATAGCATTAAAAAATGTCACTCTTTTGTTGATAAACCAAAAAATGTTGGTTAAGACACCTCCTGAGACATCCTGTATATTTGTAAATTCAATTAAATTTGCAGTAAACCTGAAAAAAGCTTCCAGAAACTGTAAAAGTGATAGTAAAAGTAGCATTAAAAAATTTCGTTATTTAAAAAATTAAACGAAAATTTTTACTGTTTTGAGTTTAATGAACGTCTCTCGAGCAAATAACAGAACAGCAGACGACGCGGCTATTCTTTGAAGTTGAAATGAGTTAAGTTACAGTTTCCCAAAGGTCTGTCCCGCAGTTCTTGTTTTCCAACCAGTATTTCTTGGGGAGTTTTCGTAGAGTCGAATAGAGTAAATGGGCATGTTGTATTATCTACGAACAGCGAGCTTTGTTCTGCCATTTCCTCAGGCGAAATTCCCGTTTTGGTAAATATCAAGCGTACATTTACTATGTTGTATGTATGCAAACTACGAAATTATATACACATCAATTTCCTAATAAATTTTCCACCTCGATAGCCGAAATCATGAAATATGAAAATTATTAATAGTGATTGATTTATTGTTCAAACCTCCCAATAACAATCGCCACAAATTGCCTAAAATCTACAGTAAGATATTTGTTTAATGAGTTTATTAAAAAAAAATCCTACTAATTTGCGTAACTTGTTGAAGAGCTCGTAGGAGTAATAAATATACCGAGCAATCAATCACAAGAACGTTTTATAGGAGGTTTTAATCCTTTCATTGATGTCAGTCGGCGGCTGGTCAATTTGCCCGACGATCTTTCACGGTCCAACAACTCAATTAATTGTAATTCGGGTCTAAAACTCCCGTAACCCCGGATCCTTGGACCGCATTGATTAATCATGATATCCAGCACATGACCGACATTTTGCGGTAATGTGTGAGGTCGAGGAAACAAGGAGGTTTACTGCAAAAGTCACTTACTCGAAAAAATATTTGGGGGAAATTAATTTCGATTTTTTTTCTTTTTGTTGGCTATTCGGGTCGATATTATGAAAAATTATGGTAAATTTTAACATTTTTGTGTTTTTACACAGAGCATTTTAATGAAAACTATCCACTCCACATAATTCTGAAAACGTCATTTTTATGAAAAAAAATGTGTTAGCCGTCACGGGACGCCTGGCGGATGTGAAACATCAAAATTGTTTTGTTGCACAAAAGAACAGATTACGACAGGAATCAGATATGGCATAATGAAAAGATGAAGTTCCATAAAATAATGAGTTTTTCAAAAATTTTGACAATTTTTGACCATTTTTCAAACTTTTCTACAATTATTGACCATTTTTTCAAAAATTTCAACCATTTTTCCAAATTTCAACAATTATTGACCGTTTTGACAATTTTTGACAATTATTGACCATTTTTGACAATTTTTCGAAAATTTCGACAATTTTTAACAATTATTGACCATTTTTTCAAAATTTTGACAATTTTTGACCATTTTTGACAGTTTCTGACAATTCTTGAATATTTTTCAAAAATTCTGACGATTATTGACCATTTTTTTTAAATTTTCGACAATTTTTTCAAATTTTAACAATTATTTACCATTTTTGACAATTATTGAACATTTTTGACAATTCTAGACCATTTTTCCAAATTTTAACAATTATTGACCGTTTTTGACAATTTTTGACAATTATTGACCATTTTTGACAATTTTGACTATTTTTAACAATTATTGACCATTTTTTCAAAATTTTTACAATTATTGATCATTTTTGACAGTTTCTGACAATTATTGACCATTTTTGACCATTTTTTTTATATTTTGACGATTATTAACCATTTTTTTTTTATTTTTGACAATGTTTTCAAATTTTAACAATTATTGACCATTTTTGACAATTATTGATCATTTTTGACAATTTTTCGAAAATTTTGATCATTTTAGACCATTTTTCCAAATTTTAACAGTTATTGACCGTTTTTGACAATTTTTGACAATTATTGACCATTTTTCGAAAATTTTGACAATTTTTAACAATTTTTAACAATTATTGACCCTTTTTTCAAAATTTTAACAATTATTGACCATTTTTTAAAAATTTTTGACAATTTTTTCAAATTTTTACAATTATTGACCTTTTTTTTTAATTTTCGACAATTTTTTCAAATTTTAACAATTATTGACCATTTTTGACAATTATTGATCATTTTTGACAATTTTTCAAAAAGTTTGACCACTTTAGACCATTTTTCCAAATTTTAACAATTATTGACCGTTTTTGACAATTTTTGACAATTATTTACCATTTTTGACAATTTTTCAAAAATTTTGACCATTTTAGACCATTTTTCCAAATTTTAACAATTATTGGCCGTTTTTGACAATTTTTGACAATTATTGACCATTTTTCGAAAATTTTGACAATTTTTAACAATTATTGACCATTTTTTCAAAATTTTAACAATTATTGACCATTTTTGACAGTTTCTGACAATTATTGACCATTTTTGACCATTTTTTTTTAATTTTGACGATTATTGACCTTTTTTTTTAATTTTTGACAATTTTTTCAAATTCTAACAATTATTGACCATTTTTTACAATTATTGATCACTTATGACAATTTTTCAAAAATTTTGACCATTTTAGACCATTTTTTCAAAATTTTAACAATTATTGACCATTTTTGACAGTTTCTGACAATTATTGACCTTTTTTTTTAATTTTGACGATTATTGACCATTTTTTAAAAATTTTTGACAATTTTTTCAAATTCTAACAATTATTGACCATTTCTGACAATTATTGATCATTTTTGACAATTTTTCAAAAATGTTTACCATTTTAGACCATTTTTCCAAATTTTAACAATTATTGACCGTTTTTGACAACTTTTAACAATTATTGACCATTTTTGACAATTTTTCGAAAATTTTGACAATTTTCAACAATTATTGATCATTTATGACAGTTTTTCAAAATTTTGACAATTTTTCAAAATTTTAACAATTATTGACCATTTTTAACAGTTTCTGACAATTATTGACCATTTTTGTCAATTTTTCAAAAATTTTGACAATAATTGTACATTTTTCAAAATATTTAACAACTTTTGACCATTTTTGAGCATTTCTGACAGGTTCTGACAATTATTGACCATTTTTGACAATTTAAAAAAAATTTAAATAAATTTTGGCGAATGCGATTTCTAGAACCCTCTAGGAAAGTCGTTTTGTTTAAGTATATGAGGAGCGTGGAAAATTCGAGAATGTTCGAGAATTGATAGAGACTATATAAACGCGAGTTTTTGAGTGAGTGGTGAGAGGTGACCATAGGGGGGAGGGGGTTAAAGTTATAACGTCTACATATGAGCAAAACCCCCCTTTATATAATTTTTTACGTGTTTTTTTATAAAAGTGACGCCTTCAGAATTATGTGCGAATGGAAATGCTCTGTATATTGAAATTACGAAACTATTATTCGTAAACAATTTCTCACTAATCAGAGAAATAATTAATTCTATTATACGCTGTTAAAAGTAGTAAATTCTAGAACAAACGTTCACACCTCGTTAACCTGTCGCTATAAAATTTCGAGCGTTAAGTAATTTTTTCAGAAAAGCAAACTTTTTTTTTATGAAACATAAATCTCTAGAAAACACACACTCACTATAAAATAAATTGTTCACCTAACCAAATTACATGACTGGGCAAAGAAAGGATTACATTCGAAAATATAAATCTCGATTTTCCAGGTAAATCTCACATTTAAATTAAAATCTATTCATCCCGTTTGCCCCCGAAAACGAATTTAAATAATAAATGGGATAGTCTGGAAAAGAAGAAAATTCACTGTGACCTCGGGTCGCATACGGATTTCAAGAATAAATCATACGAAGATGACTGATCTAATGCGTTATTTATATGCATGGCTACAAAAGTGAGGAATTTTTAAAATTTAAAATTTTGGTGAATGCGAAAATTCCACTCGCCAAATTTGTAAATTTTGCTGTTTTCCTGAAAAAAAAATTTTATTTCAAACGTCGATGCTGTACCGGGTGGCCAACTAAGAAAGGTCCTTCCTTTCTTCGAGGTATTTCTCGAGGCCACTTTTGTTATAAAAATTTTTGCTATAATCCATTCTTGAGATATGGCCGATAGCCGTTCTTAGTTGGTCACCCGGTACATCTTTCTTCGTCAAATGTTTAATTTGAACTCTCTAACCAAAAAACCCAAAGCAACAATTGCCAGCCTACACATTCTTTCAATCTAGCGCGTGTCTGCTTATTTTGTCAATTGTTACTTATATCGATAAATACCGGTATCTCCATATGCATCCATAAATTCTTCGAATGATCTTCCTGGACACGGTTCACTCCTTCCTCTATGTCATGGTCTCCTTCGAATGGCGATGGTCGGTTTTGGTGGACTACTTCCGGTTTTCCATTGCGAATCTTGCTTATGCGATAGATGACGTCATTGATCCTCTTCTTGATTAAGTAAGGACCCTCCCAAGATTTTTGTAATTTTGGAGAAAAGCCTTTTCACCTCGTCGGCTTGTGTAACCAAACTCTGTCCCCTTTTTTGAAGCTGCCTGCGTGTCGTACCGTTTTTTCATTCTATCGCTGACAGCTTGAAGATTCGTTCGAACCAATTCGTGCACATCGTCTATCATTTTTTTCAACTGGATCACGTAATCTTCATGTACAATAATTGTCAAAATTTTTGAAAAATTGACAAAAATGGTCAATAATTGTCAGAAACTGTTAAAAATGGTCAATAATTGTTAAAATTTTGAAAATTTGTCAAAATTTTGAAAAACTGTCAAAAATGGTCAATAATTGTTAAAAATTGTCAAAATTTTCGAAAAATGGTCAAAAATGGTCAATAATTGTCAAAAACGGTCAATAATTGTTGAAATTTGGAAAAATGGTCTAAAAAGGTCAAAATTTTTAGAAAATCGTCAAAAATGATCAAAAATTGTCAAAAATGGTCAATAATTGTTAGAATTTGAAAAAATTTTCAAAAATTTTTAAAAAATTGTCAATAATCGTCAAAATTTAAAAAAAATGGTCAAAAATGGTCAATAATTGTCAGAAACTGTTAAAAATGGTCAATAATTGTTAAAATTTTGAAAAATTATCAAAATTTTGAAAAACTGTCAAAAATGGTCAATAATTGTTAAAAATTGTCAAAATTTTCGAAAAATGGTCAAAAATGGTCAATAATTGTCAAAAACGGTCAATAATTGTTGAAATTTGGAAAAATGGCCTAAAAAGGTCAAAATTTTTAGAAAATCGTCAAAAATGATCAAAAATTGTCAAAAATGGTCAATAATTGTTAGAATTTGGAAAAATTTTCAAAAATTTTTAAAAAATTGTCAATAATCGTCAAAATTTAAAAAAAATGGTCAAAAATGGTCAATAATTGTCAGAAACTGTCAAAAATGGTCAATAATTGTTAAAATTTTGAAAAAATGGTCAATACTTGTTAAAAATTGTCAAAATTTTCGAAAAATTGTCAAAAATGGTCAATAATTGTCAAAAATTGTCAAAAACGGTCAATAATTGTTAAAATTTGGAAAAATGGTCTAAAATGGTAAAATTTTTTGAAAAATTGTCAAAAATGATCAATAATGGTCAATCATTGTTAAAATTTGAAAAAATTGTCAAAAATTTTAAAAAATGGTCAATAATCGTCAAAATTTCAAAAAAAAATGGTCAATAATTGTCAGAAACTGTCAAAAATGGTCAATAATTGTTAAAATTTTGAAAAAATGGTCTAAAATGGTCAAAATTTTCGAAAATTGTCATAAGTGATCAATAGTTGTAAAAAATGGTCAATTATTGTTAGAATTTGAAAAAATTGTCAAAAATTTAAAAAAAATGGTCAATAATCGTCAAAATTAAAACAAATGGTCAATAATTGTCAGAAACTGTCAAAAATGGTCAAAAATTGTTAAAAAATGTCAAAATTTTCGAAAAATGGTCAATAATTGTCAAAAA